>JXPZ01003995.1:0-11779 GCA_001014575.1 Themira minor
GCAATGGCCTCACCGCTCATGTCCATCAGGAAGGCCGAGAAACGCCCCTCATCGTCGAGCTCGGCCAGTACGACGGCCTCGTCGAGCGTTTACAACTCCACCACATCGTTGGCCTCGATGACCAACCAGCACGAGCAACAGCAACTGCAGCTGCAACATCAGCTGTTGCAACACCTGAACACCATGTGCACGTTCTCGCCCAGCAAACGGCAACGCACCGTGGAGCCGAGCTCGCGTGCTAGTTCCGCCAGCAGTTCGCGCAGTGCCAGTTGTGCGTCGGTGGCCTCCTCGTCCTCATCGTCGTCGTCGGCGTCGTCAACCATATCGTCCGCATCAAGCGGCACATCCTCCTCCACGTCGTCAGCGTCGTCGGGATCGATGAGAATCTCCGCCAGCGGTGGAGAAGCGGTGTCCAGTGTGTCATCGTCGTCAACAATATCGGGTGCCACTGTGTGTCCCCCAACGATGTCTTCGACGAAATCTGAGCACGACAGCTATGTTAGCGGTGGTGCTTCAACTGAGGCTGTGAGAGCCCCATGTCACAGTTGGAACAGCCTTCAGGAGAAATTCATGGAGACGTACTTGCACCTGCTGGCCGATGACATGTCCGCCTACATGGAATCGGGGGTGAGTTTTTTGTGTTTTCCTCTGTGTATTCTCTGCGAATTAATGCAAATGTCCAAATAGGTGAAACAACGCGGAAGATCCTTTGTGTTGGAGCGTTTGATGGAAAAGGAGGCTTTGGAGAAGATCGTGATAAATTTGTACCCGGGCAACAAAGGTTACGCCCTTCTATTGCCCTACGACGATAAGCAATTGCTTCAGAACACCCCAACGGAAAATGGGGGCTGTTGTGGTGAGCCGTGCGGCATGTACGATGTGAACGGTGTGTTCTTAGGAGGCGTTGATGTGATTGCTAATGCAGGTGCCCGTGCCAGTGGCGTTCACTCATATCCGAGTGGTGGACAAACGGTGGCCAATGCANGGTCCGTGCCTCTGGCGTTCACTCATATCCGAGTGGTGGACAAACGGTGGCCAATGCAACGCCAAGCAATGCCATGGGCCAGACAATCGGCATTGTCGGGTCTACGACAATCACGGCGACCAACGTGCCGTCGGCGTCATTGTCACACAAAAATACTTCTAGTCGCAGCGGTGGTAGTGGGGTGAAACTTAACTCCATGGGATCGGATTTTGTGCGCCATATTGGTGGCGGGGAAAAGGATCGTCATCTTGGAGCCACGATCACCGCATTTAATCATCACAATTACCACCAACAACAACAGAAGCCGTCTGGGTCGTCCGTTCGCGATGGGGAGAACTGCTTTGGTGGTGCGCGCCAGCAACGTCGCCCCTATCCCCTGGTGGAGATATACCGATGGCCGTACGAGAACGATCACCTCTTGCAGTGCCTCAATCGGGAGATTCTGCCCGATTTCCTCATGGACATGCTAACGGCACCGACAATCACCTTCGCGCCCGCACACAACGACAACGAGAAGCCGCGTACATACCACAAGCCGAATGTGTTCTATGGCGGTTGTGTGGTCGCCGAGATTCGGGACTTTCGGCAGACCTTTGAATTTTCGACAAATATCTGTGATACCCACTATGTTCTGCTGAAGCAATCCAATCAGTCCGTGTTTGCCGATGTTCAAAACTTGGCCGCGGAGGCCGCCACCACCAACCTCGCTCCAGAAATCGATGACGACATCGACGAAACTCATGCCGCCAATGATAGCCCGGACCCCTCAGCGATGAGTACACCACACCCTCCGGCGTCGCCGGACCTTGAATTGGATCTGAATCGCACCGAGCCTATCGGCACTAACTCAGAGAGTGAAACCACAACAAATCAGACAGCAACATTGCCGCCAGAGGATCGTCTATTTCTCGAGAGTCAAATTGTGTTGGCATCCTCGGAGCCGTTGTGCCTGGACCCCGATCCGGTGGTTGGCTATCACTCGATCACCGAGCAGACCAAGCGGAATCAATTCCAAACGTTCGACATGCGACGCCAAATGAAGAAGTACACCCAAGTGTCGATCAACCGCAAACGGAAACTGGATCAGTTCACCCATCATTACAATCTCGAGTTATGCGATTTTCTGACACGTTTACGGTCGCGGCCACGCAATTCCATGACAGGCGTTGGGGCAACTGGTAGTGGTGACACATCGTCGACGAATAACCTAAACTGCAATGATGGTGCAACGGTCTCGAACGATTCTACGGCCAACTCAAAGGCCGACTGCTCTGGCAGCGGCATTCCGGCACCGATCACGGCGCCAATCAATAATCCTTTGGGTGGCGCGATGATCTCATCGTTCACGTCGCGAATACCGCGTAGGCCACGGGAAATCATCCGACCGATACGAACGCCTCGTTTGGAATTTCCCCCCGATCTGAAGGTGCCCGATCAAATGCCCAATGTGGAGCGTTATGCCAGACAGTACGAACGACCGCGCGAAACCACTGATTGTCAGCCGCAACTCATTGAGGAGTATGTGCTGGAGACGGAACGCGACGATAACGGGGGACGTCGCGTTATCTATCACATTAAACTATCGATATTCCAGCGGCCGTCCAGTTCCGAATATCTGGGCGAGTTGTATGTGGATCGCGATTATCATGAGGGTCAGCGAAACGGCGAGTCGTGCCGTTTCCCTTTGGGAACGCGTCTACATGCGACGCGCTACATTCAACAGTTCACGGAGATCTTCACGGAGGAGGGCCGCAAAGCAGTAAAGATTACCCATTTGGTGCCCGGACAATTGCCGAAAGTCACCCATACCGGTATAACAGCCGAACAACGGAAGGCATTCATTATGC
Source organism: Themira minor (assembly GCA_001014575.1). Lineage (NCBI taxonomy): Eukaryota > Metazoa > Arthropoda > Insecta > Diptera > Sepsidae > Themira > Themira minor. The sequence goes on from JXPZ01003995.1 coordinate 2,833, forward strand.
AGCAGCAGCGCCAGCAGCAGGCTCTTTTGGCTGCTCAGCAATTGCAAAAGCAGCAGCAGCATCAACAACAACAGCAGCAACAACAACAGCAGCAGCAACAACAACAACAACAACAGCAGCAGCAAAAGCATCAACAACATCACCATCCGCATCAACAACACAATCAACAGCAACAAACGTCGCAACAGCCGCAGCAGCCACAACAGCAGGCCCTTATACAACATCATCCTCAACAGGTGATAACCCCTCATCATCAGCAAAAGCATCATGTACAAATAGTTGCCACGCCAACACCGACTCCACAGACACAACATCAGCAGCAGCAACAGCAGCCGCAACAACAGTCACATATAGTGACCTCAACGCCTCAGCAACAGCAGCAGCATGTTGTTGTGCTCGGACCGAATGGCCAGCAACAACACATATTGCCCGCGACCGTACAGCATGTCGGCACGAATACGCTGCAGCAGCAGCAACAACAAACAAACCATGTGATCACCACCGGTAATGTACAAAACCAACAGCAACAACAACAGCACATTGCGATTGCTGCCAATGCCGGTGCCAATGTGCCAAAAAACATAAACATTGTGGGTATAACCGCAAGCAATGCGATGGCGGTGCAACAGGTGTTGCGCCAACAACAGCAGCAGCATGTTACCACTCAATTCATCGATGGGAACGGGGCAACAGTACAATTGCAGACGACTGGTTCAAGCGGCGGTTTGTCAAGTACCAACGTTGGTGGTACAATACAAATTGCCTCCGCGACGAACACCGGCAACACCACAGCACCAACAGCGACCAGCCAACAGCAGCAATCGACTGGTACGCAGCACATTCAATTGCATCAGATCGGCACGGTGGGCAACACGACCACCCATCAGTTGAGCATAAGCAATGGTTCGTTGGTATTGGTTCAACAACATCCAGCTGGCACCGTGCATCATACACCACAGCAGCAGCAACAACAGCAGCAGCAACGTACATTGCAGCATTCCACATTGACACATGCCGGCATAACTATACAGCCGGCCAACATTGTGCAGCAACAGCAGCAGCAGCAACATCACCAGCAACAACAACAACAGACTTTGCCCCAACATCAACAAGCACAGAAGACTCAAATCATCACCACCGGACAACTCAATACAGTAGGTGGTATGAACTCAGCGTTACGCAATCAGCTCAGCTCCAGTGTCCCCATATTGGTAAGAGCATAGCTTTATTTTGAATGTGTAGTGCAGTTTTGTTAAATTTCATTCATTACATGCCGTAGCAGGCACAGTTGAAAGCGGCTCCCATTCTGACCTCTCAACATCAGTCTCATCATCTGTTGATCAAACAGCAGCAGCAGCAACAACAACAGCAACAGCAGCAGTCACAGCTTACGAACACGAGCAGCGGCAATGCTGTAACGGTGAGCGGAGGCAGTGCTAGTAGCGGTGGTGCAACCTCTCAAAGTCAATCAAATCCCGCTATCAACGCCATTGTAACCAGCATTATGAACTCGGCCAACCAATGGCAACAACAACANCGTAACCAGCATCATGAACTCGGCCAACCAATGGCAACAACAACAACAGCAGCAGCAACAACAACAAAACGGTATATATATGGCTCAAACATTCGTAAACAGCAAATTGCAAAGTCCCCCGTCTTCTTATTTTAGCTTCAACAGTAAATGGTGCCNGTCTTCTTATTTTAGCTTCAACAGTAAATGGTGCCTCTGGCGGAACAGTAGTGGTTTCGTCCTCAACTTCGGCACCAGCAAGTGCGTCCACCACTTTCGTAACATCCTCTGCATCGGCCACTGGCTCCACGTCCACGCTGAAAAATTCCAGCAATGCTACGATTCTGAATCTGCTGAATAGTGCGCCCGCCGCAATGACCAGCACGCCGGTGGCCAGTGGCACGTTTACCACGTCGACGGGCCAGCAACAGACCGTCACCCTGGTGCAGCACAGACCCACCGGTCAGACGGGTGCTGGTGTGGCGACCGTCGCCGGCGGACCCCAACAGGCCACCGTGACCACAGACAGTTTCGTTCAGACCGCCAATCATGCGACCACTGGCGGAGGCGGAGGCTCCACGTCCTCCATATTGACCCAAAAGTTTNGCTGGCGGAGGCGGCTCCACGTCCTCCATATTGACCCAAAAGTTTCAGCATCGCAAGCATCAAAACGAGGTGCTGCAGACCTTACTCAACTCGACCAGCCTCACTAGTCGGAAGATCAACTTTGTAGGCCCCGGAGGTGGAGGGACCACGTTTCGCACGAACGCCGCTGGCAATTTGATAGCTGTCAACTTGAATCAGCCTACTGGTCAGCAGCAGCAGCAACAACACCATAATATTGCCGTCCAGCAGACGGATCAGCAACAGCAGGGCCAAGCGCAAACGGTTCGTGTGCCGATGTCTGCGTTGGCCTCCCAACTGGCCTCACCGCCGGCCATCATGACGGGGAACACGTCGGTGAACTTCGGCGGCTACACCATGAGCACGGTGCAGGGCACGGCCGGCAATAGTGTGGGGGCTGGCGGCAATACGGTGACGAATATCGGCGGCGGCACGACCAGCATTAAAATACTCAACAGTGGCCAGCATCATCAGCGAGTGTTGGCGAACGCCTTGCGGCGCGGCGTCGGTTCGGTGGGCGGCAATCTCTCGGACAGCAGTGCCTCTTCGTCGGGGCCGCCGAATGCGATTGTTGTGGGTGTGGCCACACCGTCGCCCAGCAGTGATTCGAATGCCTCGAATGCCAGTGCCGGTGGTTCGACGACTGGTGGTTTCGTGATGCCCCAGAGCACCACCGTAGTGAGTGGGCCATCGAATAGCAGTGGCGGCGGCGGCGGAAGTAGCACATCGAGCGCCACTAGTACATTAAGTTCCCTGCTCGCGAATGCAACCGCTTCGGCGCAACAGCAACAGCAAACCAACGAGTCCGATCACGGCCACCTCACGCTACAGAGTAGCACAGCGGCTCAGAATCAAGCACTGCTGGACCGTTTGAACAGTTCGACAAGTGTGGCCACTGTCACGAACATCAGTCATGGTCAGTCGCTGCAGCAGCAACAACAAACCGCTCAATACATTGCCAAGGGTCTGGTGCAATCGCCGGCCAATTCGTCCATACACTCACCGTTGTCTAGTCCGCACCCACGTTCGTCGCCTTCGCCACAATTACATCTGCATCAACAACAGCAGCAGCAGCAACAAACGGGCACCACCGTGGTTACCACAACGGGTGGCAGCAATTCGGCGGGCACCACGACAACAACACTAAATCTGCAAGGCATTAACTTCTCTACGCTGCAAGGGGCGATGGCTCAATTTCCCGGTCATGTGCAAGTGCAAATTCCGGGCTTCAACCAGCCGATATCGCTTCAGCTGTCATCTTCCTCGACGTCCGGCGGCGGTGCCTCTGGTGCGGGTTCGACATCGAGTGGTGGCAATACACCCACCGTATCGGTGGTCACCACAACAATCAATCCGAATGCCAACAGCGGGAACGGCACGGCTAATGCATCTAGTGGTGGTAGTGCCACCACCAACAACAACAACCTGGTATCACAAACCTCGCNCAGTGGTGGTAGTGCCACCAGCAACAACAACAACCTGGTATCACAAACCTCGCAAACACCACTCACCCGCAGCCTATTGGTCTCGGTGCCGGTGTCGTCGGCCACCTCACTTGGTGCCACCGCATTGCTGCAACACCATCAATCGCAACAGCAGCAACAACAGCAACAACAACAGATCCCAACCACTGGCACAATAGTAAATTTGCAGAGTGGCTCTGTGACGGCGGCGGGCACCCAAACTGTTGTACTCTCCACCAATTCGAATGCTTCCAACAGCAGTGGCGGTGGGGCATCGCCGAACACCACGGCGACGGGCAGCAATCTTGTGACACTGCCAATTGGTAAGTAGCATTTGTTTAGTGGTTTGAACCACTGTGAGTTTGTTTTTTTTTTGTTTTATTTTCTCGATTCTTTATGATATTTACAATTGTCTCAGATGAGATGTTGATAGGATGGCATAACAAAAATATCCACACAAAAAACGAAGAATTTTGAAACATTTCTTCTCAAAGCGTTCTTCTTCGCACATATTCTCATAAGATTTGTTTTTTTTCGCTTTGTTTGTTTGGTTTTTTATTTCATTATGTTTCTTTTTTCCTCCTCTCTTTTTCTTTCTTTTCTTTTTTCTTACTTTCTTCCTGCTCCTTCAAATAAAATACAAAAAACAACTGAAAATTCCACAACGAACACCTGGAAATAAAAAACCATACACAAATGATTCAAATCAAAACGCATTGCTCGTCCCACACATGCCACAAATTTCATACTTCACAAAACCGTATATTTTGGTTTCGTTTCGGTTTTTAGTTTAAATCCAATGAGGTAATAACATGAATGAACGCCCGCCATGCTAACCCATTTGCAATAACATTATTGAGACTTTCGTGTATTTCACAATATGCCATGAAAGCGCCAGAAAGGTGTTTATTGCATATAAAAACGGGAATAATATCTTGTATAAGCGCACCGGTTGAAAATAATGCACTTCACAGCACGCTCTTATTCACTTACACTTTCTAGCCTAACTGTTATTTTCAATGAAGAATTCCTCTCACGCTGTAAGCGAACAGGTTTTTGAGTTGTCAGTGGCCCCGTTATTCAAATGCTAGCTATTAAAGCACCACCAATTGTCTCAATTCAAGTGAAATTGAATATGAAATATATAAAGTAATATCAATATACAAAATATTTAAATTAAATTATTTCCACCAAATGATTTTAACAAGCTAGAAATCCTATAAACAATATTTAATTTTCTTTTCCTTAATTCTCTTGTAGCACATAAAAACTAAAAAACGTTAAAGCCATGAAATGTAGAACAAATTTTCTTTTTCTCTCTTTTTCTCTCCAAATTATGGTGTTTGTCTCTCTCTTTCTCTTCCTATTTACTTATCTCTTTCGAATTGTCTATCTCTAAAAAAAAACAAAATGAAAAACTAACCAACAATACAAAAAAACTAACAAACAACAACAAAAATTCNATACAAAAAAAACTAACAAACAACAACAAAATTCTCATCAATCAACTACATCACTAAAATAACAATTAAACCACATTAACATGCAACAAACAAAGAAAAACAACAACAACAAAAAACTCGCGTACTTCCCCTTTTCTATTCTACAGCTCAACTAGTGGGTGCCGCTGGGGTGCAAAAATTGAATTCGCAAAATTTACGGGCGAGCGCTGTCCAAGCCGCCAGCATCGGAAACACCGCTGGTGGCGCCACATTTCTAATGCAACATACCGCACAGCAGCAACAGCAACAAGCGCAAACCATAACAATCAGCAGTACAGGCGGTGGCGTTGGTGGCAACGCCGGCAATGCCGTCAGTGCGGCAAATCATACCGGTGCCATTCAACTACTAGGTACCATACAACAACGGCCGCGCAACATTCAAGTGGTCGGCACCGCCAAACAATTGGCGAACCGCCAACTGATCACCACGCAACGCAACATTGGCGGCTCAACGCTGAAAATCGCCACAGCTCCGATAAATGGTGAGTAGTATTTAAATGTACATAGAAACCACAATTTTTTACCGTCTTTGATCCGTTGGTAGTGTCATCGGCCAACACACTGACCACGGGAAATCTAACTGCCACACCGATTGTGATGTCCACGCAAAAACTGCAATTGAAAACGATCAAGGCGAGCCAGCAGCAACAGCATCGTATACTCAATCACGTTGCCGTGGCGTCTGCCACACAGTCATCGGCCGCTGCCGTCAGCGCCGCTCAACCATCGTCATCGGCTGTTGTAACCGTTGCAACGTCATCCAGTGCACCGCAGAGTGCTCAGACGCAAGCCGGCACAACAACAATAACCACTCAGCAGCAACAAACGTCGAACCATCAAAATTGCTCGCCACAAACGCAAACCGTCATTATCGGACAGCAACAATTGGCAACGGTCGGTGGNGCAAACGTCGAACCATCAAAATTGCTTGCCACAAACGCAAACCGTCATCATCGGACAGCAACAATTGGCAACGGTCGGTGGGGCCACCATAACGCAGCAAACACAACAACAGCAGCAAACAACTCAATCGAATCAAGTGGCTGGCACTACACACATACAAATAACAAGCGGCGGACGTTCGGGTGCACAGAATTTCACTCAACGTACGATAACGGCAATAGCAGCAAAACATCAACAACAGCAGCAGCAACAACAACAACAACAACAGCAGCAACAACAACAAATCACCGCTATATTGCGTCGATCAGGGACTGATATGAATAAATAATATATAATCAAGAGGGTGTTGAATAAAAACAACAACAACACCTCAACCACAGCAACCGGCATTAACAATATGAGCAATAACACTGACAGCAGCAGCAGCAGTGCCAACAATTAAAATGTGTTCGTTTCTGATGATGAATGAGAATACCGTTACCCAGAAGACATCACTGCGATGATCTTCCAGCACTCACCTGAGACTTAACGTATACACTGTATATGAATACACATTACATTTGCTTTGCAATTAAACATATGTTAGCTATTTAAAAGAATATGTCTCCTTAAGAGTTCAGTTTAATCTTATTATTTAAATGTATTTAAGATTTTTTTTAATATTTTTCTTTTGTATGTGTACATTTTGAAAGTAATTGTTTGTACGAGCAGCGAGGTTTTAAGTTGTTGCTCATGGCCTTAGTGTGTAAGCATCATATATATATACATATATATAAACATTCAGTAGTACCGGTTAGCACGAAATTTTTAAAGGGAGAACGTGCTTTTTCCTTGTTCATGAATTTCCATTTATGATACACGTTTTGGAGTCGTGCCGAGCAATATCCTAACAAATGCTGTAAAGAGAAACACAGAAACAAAATTGTCCTTCCGATTGCAGTCGCCGCCAGCTAGTGCCAACGGACAGACCCCTTTCACCACACACCCGATATAATAGAATATTTTTATATAAAAATTGCATTGCACCAGGAACAAAAACCCTATATCATTTCAGCAACGGTTGAAAGCCGGTTTTATTTATATTTTTTTTAAGAATGTTTTTTATTGCAAATGGAACAAACGACTTACAATTGGAAGGCACAAAGTTTTATTTAACTTACGTTCATTTTCAATGCAACACAACTCTCTGAATAGAACCACCCTTTTAAAATTCAAAACTTTGAATTTTAATAAATTGTATCTTCATCAAAGTTTCTTGTACCAATTTGAAACCACAAACCAATTTTGTTTTCAACTCCAAATCCTTTCCTCTCTCTGTGTGTTAAATAAGAATTTCGGCANATTTCTTGTACCAATTTGAAACCACAAACAAATTTTGTTTTCAACCCCAAATCCTTTCCTCTCTCTGTGTGTTAAATAAGAATTTCGGCAAATAAAATCAAACAGATTAATTCAATAGTACGCGTAATTGTCATGTCATGTTTCGTTGTTATATCGTGCAGCACTCACACACAAACACATACACACTTATCTGTAAAACATTATGATATGATAGATGTAACAATATACATAATATTTAATTAACATCGACTTATCTGCCTCATAATTAGTACATACACACACACAAAATCACACACGTATATATTAAAAGTGTATTGTTTTCGTTTTCATCATTTTGTAATTTATGTATGATGATTCATTTTGATTTTCCGTTATTTGTTTTTTTACACTCACTTATTCATACATGCAGAGATGTATAAGGAAATGAAAATCAAGAGTGAAAAAGCATCGTGCATGCAAAACCAACAATCATACACATACACAGATTAAACAATCCACACTATAAGGTAGTCCAAACCATTTATTGAACAAATCAACCAATTACCGCCAAACAAATGAGTCGACTAACGGCGCGTGGAACATTTGTAAATAAAATCAAATGCAAAAGAGAAAAACAAACAAAAAGAAAACAAAAATAACGATAATATTGTAAACATTGATATTCAATATGCAAACAAATTCAATATATATATTATTATAATTAGTCTTAACATTTTAATGAGAAATAACTGATATGAGAAAAAAAACAAAAACCTATAACAAAATAAACGACAATGTCAAAAACATCATGGCATGGCCGATGCTGTAAAGCCCTCCACGAAATGATCAGTTCACGTTCAATAAATGAAATTGTCCAGCATTGCATCGCAGTTTATGATCATACGTGAAATCAGCATATATGAATATATATGTCGTAACGTATTCCTACCCACAGCCCCACGAAATCAAATGTAAAACATGTCGTGAAGCTTTGCCAAGAGTCCCCCTGTTCGTGGAGGGTGTTTGAGGATAGAACAAATAGAGCAAAAGAAAAACAAAGCTAAAATCCTACAAATTCTAAAACATTTATAATTATTTATTTTAAATAAATTTAAAGTTATTCATTTACTAAATGAATCAAACAAACACAACAAATACGAAAAATGATATGAGAATATTGTACAATTAAAATCTTTATTTAATGCCTATGAATAATAGAAATTATAAATAAACAAGTGAAATGAAAATTAAAAAAGAAACAAAAACAGTTATTTAAAAGCAAAGCAAAAAATAAATAAGTTAAAAGCTAATAATAGCTAAGACAAAAGCAACACACGAACGATGCTCAGATGTGCTAAAACAAACAAACAAACATAAAGTGATTACGCGTAATTTTATTTAAGCAGAGAAAATAACTAAAAAAAAACGTTTAAGGGGTTTCCAAAGGATTACAGAGCTTAACCTTGAAAAAACCTTAGAGAAAAATAAAACCCGGAACGACGACTGTTTACCATTTAATATATTATATTAGTGGATATATTTATGTGTAAAGAAAAACAAGAATTCGCTTTGTTCAAAGGGGTTCAATGTCGGTACAAAAATGTCCTATTTCCCCCCCCCCC
>JXPZ01004000.1:0-11684 GCA_001014575.1 Themira minor
ACGAGAGCACAAAACAATACGGCCTCCCTTTTCTTTGTGTTAGGCGTTATACTATACAAAAGAATACGTTACGTGTTTGATGTTAGCCATGTGAACCAACACACAGACACAATTCTGTTATCAATCCGTACGAAAGTACTACTCGAGGGTGCTTCATCAAAATTATTCCGACATATGTACTGCCAAGTAGAGACTAAATACAAATGTAAGTACGTTTAGCTGGGTGTATGCATAGGAAAACAATTTCTGGAATTTCGATTTTCGAATGAGGTCTAATGATTTTCATTTAACTATAATTTTTTAAGTGATATTGATTACATATTATCAATTTATTAATAAAATTTTATTAATGAAATGAAAAAATTTTTTGGTTTTCTTAACTTTTTTAGGTTTTTATTGAATTTTTCTATATTTTTAAAAAAGTTTTTAAAATTTGTTCANTTTTTAATGGAATTTAAAAATTCTTTGGTTTCCTTAACTTGTTTAGGTTTTTATTGAATTTTTATGATTTTTTCCATATTTTTAAAAAAGTTTTCAAAATTTTTTCAAATTTTTACAAAAATTTTAATTTCCTCTCTTTTCTTTAAAATTTGGTCAAAAACATTGGAATCCTTTCAATTTGAAGCTTAAATTCATTAACCCCACTTCAAACGACTCCCGTATTTCCCAAAGCTCCTTAAATTGCTTTAAATTCTATTAAAATTAGCCATTTCTCCTCGTACTAGTAAGATATGCCAATANGCTCCTTAAATTACTTTAAATTCTATTAAAATTAGCTATTTCTCCTCGTACTAGTAAGATATGCCAATATGACTAATTTGTTTTATCGAAACAAGAAGAAACACGAAACGACTTGACTAGTACCCGACTTTCTGTTGTTGTCACTCCAAGTTCAATGGGTACCACTGATAGGCGTGTGCGTGTGTAGCTGTTAATTTAACATGTTCTTAATAAATTTTGAATGGGAGTACACGGTTTTTATTATCACTCTCGAATGTCTCTGATCGATTTATCATTTGCTAAGGCGATATAAATAAACACCCTATCGAGGGAGGGAGCAACTTGGACTTCCTGGGAAAGTGTACGCGTATGTGTGTGTGTGTGTGTGGAGATAATTTATTTACTCATTTATCTAGTTGTGTGTGCTTTAATAAATTACAATTCACTGCCGCTTCAGTCGACGTTTTGCTTCCAACGAATCCATTTCACTTCACTGAGGGAAGAGTTCAGTTCTCCGGCAAACGTCTCGGAGTACGTTAGGCGGTTTTAGTTTAGTGGAAAATGAAACGATCGCTTGCGAGTCTACCTTTGATTTTAGCCGTTTTAGGTGTCATCTCATACAGTCCGGCCGTCGACGGGCAAACGGAATGGCCCACTGGCTGTGGCCTGAACAGCACGGCCGGGTGTGAGGTGCTCGATGTGGCCACCGGTGTGATGGCGGCGAGGAGGTCTCGCGACACGGACAGCACCATGACCATCTCGGGCATGTCCACGCTGCTGAAGACCACCGAGGGCCAGGTGGAGATCCACTCGAACATGAGTGTGCACACCGCCCTCAATGCGAACTGCCCCTCGCTGGACAACGCCGACCTCCTCAGCCAGACCGAACTGATGAATCGGCTGACCGACCCCTGCCGCTTCGACCGCAACAAACGGCCGTACGTGGTGGTCGACGGCCAGATCACCGACGAGCCGGTGGTCGTGTACGTGCGCATGTACATCAATGTGCTGCAGGTGGGCGACGCCAGCGAGCTGCAGTTCCGGCTGCAGGGCAACATCCAGGTGCGCTACAAGGATCCGCGGCTGGCGTTCGGCCGGTACGCCCCGCTGCGGCCGCAGCCGCTGATCGGGCAGTCGGAGCTGCGACGGGGCATCTGGGTGCCGCACATCTACCTGGCCAACGAGATGTCGTCCAGTGTGCTGGGCACCCACGAGCAGGACATCCTCACCTCGATCGACCGCGAGGGCACCGTGGTGATTGCGTCGCGCATCCAGGCGAACCTCTACTGCTGGATGCGGCTGCGGCGCTTCCCCTTCGACGAGCAGGAGTGCTCCTCGGAGCTGGAGAGCTGGATGTACAACACCTCGCAGATGGTCATGCACTGGGAGGCCGAGTCGCCGGTCCTCATCGACGCCAACATGCTGCTCACCCAGTACGAGCTGCAGCGCGGCTGGATCACCGAGCGGATCATCGACACCGAGCAGTACGACTGGGTGCGCGGCGCCTTCGAGGGCCAGTTCAGTGCGCTCATCTACACGGTGCACCTGGTGCGCCAGAGCGGCTACTGGGTGCTCGCCTACTTCATGCCCTCCATGATGATTGTGGGCGTGTCGTGGACGGCCTTCTGGCTGCAACCCGACGCCACGCCGTCTCGCTCCACCCTGGGCACCACCACCATGATGACCTTCGTGACGCTGTCGGTAGCCCAGCAGAACAGTGTGCCGCGCGTCAGCTACATCAAGTTCACGGAGGTGTGGTTCCTCACGTGCGCCCTCTTCATCGGCTCCACCCTGATCGAGTTCGGCTTCGTGAACACGATCTGGCGTCGTCGCCGTCCCATCCGAATGCGTCGTATTCGGGGACTGGACATCCTGAAGGCGGCCGTCACGCCGAAGCGCAACCAGAAACAGGAGAAGCCCAAAATACCGCCGCCCAACTGCAAGGTGGACAAATACCTGAACGTGGTGATCGACACCGAGGAGCCCAGCACCAGTTCGCACGAGAACGTCTTCAAGGAGGACGACCCGGACACGTGGGCGACCATCTCGCCGCACGACGCCGCCTTGTGGGTGGACCGCAAGGCGAGATTCGCATTCCCCTTTGCCTTCCTGTGCTTCAACATCATCTTCTGGTCGGTTGTGTATTTCACGTGAACGTAATAGTACAAGACATGGGGCGACTCACTCGAAAGAACCAAGCATTCCACTAACGCAACAAATCGCATGTGTATGATATTAACCAAGTTTATCAATAAAATATATATTAATTTATTAAAATGGGGGTGGCCTGTCTGGTGTTTTCGCTTCACACAATCACACTACCTGTCACAGAGATAAAGGGCATTATTTACGTACTGCCGTTTCTTGTATGCAGTGAAATCAGTTCAAGCCTATACCGCTCACTCAATGTCGAAAATCAATCACACACGCCATAAATAACATTTTAGCGTACGAAAACACATTTGATTGATACATCGCAATGAATATAAAACTGTTACGCGTATAAGTACCCCGACTTAGATTTTTATACAGCTCTCACTCGCGCATTAAGTTGGCATATTAATTGTCACAGCTGAGTGGCCGTACAGTTGACATGGAATAAGCTCGCACGACGGCACGCTCATAAACAGACAATACGGTATGCACGATTTTTGTTGTTTGTTTTTGAACAAGCAATGCTCGTACACTGGGGGCTCTCACACCTCGCAGCGTTGACTTGTAACGGCACTGAATGAATGCAAGCAAATAATGCTCTTCTAATACACTTGGTCTCTCACACCTCTCAGTGACGACTTGTAATGGGTATGAATGAATGCGTTGTGTACGCTCGTCAATGAGTTCGCGATTTTATGCAAGTAATTATATTATTCTCGTTTTAATGACTTTCTTTTTACAGTACATTTGCTAGGCTCATAGAGACACGGCAGAGTGCACAAAATAAACCAGCCAAATGTGCAAAACTATGTGTGTCCCTCCTGCCCTACCTACAATTCACGTATAGTGCTTTTGTTGTTGTTGTTTTGCCTTCTATGACGATTGACAGGCAAGCCCCACTCTTTCCAGCTTGTTAACTTGTACAACCGCTCCGCTCCCCCCCGGCATAGAACAATTACACCAGAAGTACCAACCATGTGTGGTATGTGGAGAGCACCAACAACAACATCGACCCGCAGTAATATACACTTAAATCCATGCATTTTGTTGTGGCATTACCGCATTCCACTTTCATACGTGTGCTTTCCACACACACACATACATGTAATTACAGGACATTTATATGTACGTGTGTGTGTTTGTGAAAGCCCACTTTCACACATAAGCTGCTCTGCTATTTTAGAAGGAAACATAATTTTAGGCAAAAATTATACTTTTAAGAAAAATTGAAAGAAAAAACAATGCGGCATCTTAAGAACACAAATATGAGCGCAAGAGAGAGGGAGAGAGAGAGAGAGAGAGCGAGGAGAACGAGAGAGATCCTTGAGATTCAGGGGTACTGTGTCAATGGGTCTTTCCGTTGTTCGTTGTTGTTGCCGCACACAAACACACACACACACACTCGTATAAATGGGGGAGGCTTACATTTGAATACATAAGTGAGTGGAAGTGAAATTGAAGTGCATTTTTTCCTTTTGTTCCATTCCCATAGAGTAAATTATTTTTGGGTGACTTTTAGTTTCACCATTAAACATACATAATTATGTAATCTCACACGAAATTACACCCGAAACGAACGACTTGGTCTACAAAAAGCTCTTCGCAAATCAATGGCCATTCATTTGGGCTTTGATTTATTATTTCTCCGCATCCATCATTCGATATGAGATTTCAATTTTCTCGCCGTTTTGCTTTACCCACACACAATTGCTGACTTCTGCGAGAGCGACGAATTCACACACGCACACACACATGCATGGCATTGGTAGTGGCAATTCATTCAATCAAATTACAGAGCCACCAAAAAAGGATGACAANCACACACATGCATGGCATTGGTTGTGGCAATTCATTCAAACAAATTACAGAGCCACCAAAAAAGGATGACAACAGCATTGGAATGTATCTTATTTGGAATGTCTTTGGTGAGTTTTTTTTCGGGTTTTTGGTGTTGGTCCTTTTGATTTGCTCTCGCCTCATCTCACCGATACATATATTTACTCTATAATGTGGGTATACACATACACACACAGCTGTAGTATCCACCCTAAGCGTCCTTGCTGGGCGGTGGGAGGGGGGACACTTTGTGGCGTTTCACATCGGTGAGTTTTGTGAAAATTTCCAGTACGAAATGCCATCAAAAATTTATGACACAATTAATGCGAAAGAGCATACAATTTACGCATATTTTATAGGGAGCAAGCTGAACCGACGGGGGGCAGGCGCTATTTATTAATGAACCATCAAAAAAGATGGCCAAAAAATGCACAATCGATTTTCCAGCACGAAACTTTCCACTCACCTCTTTCAAAAACGCTCCGTCGAGTCGATCATGAAATTCCTAAACGAACATAAAAAAATTCGATTTTTTTNTTGTGAAAAACCGCACACAAGAACTTGACACTTTGTATNGTGAAAAACCGACACTTGACACTTTGTATTGGATAATTTACAAACAATTATTATATAATTGTGGTTAAAGAGGACATTTTTCCGTTCACTTTCAACTTGAAGTCTCAACGCGACATTAACGGNGTTAAAGAGGAAATTTTTCCGTTCACTTTCAACTTGAAGTCTCAACGCGACATTAACGGCTATTATTTGCGATATTTTATTATTTTTTTTTGTCGTTTTTCGATTTTGGTTTCGTTTTGTATGCTCTTTTATTGTGTTCGGTTCGGTTCGCTCATTTGGCGATTTGGTAATCCGCACGGCTCGATATTCCGAATGACACTAAACTACTGAACTTCAGACGGCCCCACATCAAATTAGAGCTCTCCGCGAGTGTGTGCGTTTGTGTGAACCATCCCTTCGACAATAACAAATCTCATCATCATATCCGTTTGCTAACTTCCTTCATACGTCCGTCCGTCCCTACTTCCTTCCTGACTTGCTCACTCTCTCTCTCTCTCTGTCGTGTGCCGTGTGTGGGTCACACAGATTTTACATTATTAAAATGTTACATCTTGCAATCTCATTTTAGTCCGTTTCTTCTCACATTTACATTTGTAGTAGTACGAACGTGTATTTATGCTCCTTGCCATTCACTAAAGTTCACACTCACACACACGCACGCATACGGCAAAGAGCGAAAACCGTTTTTTGTTGTTGTTTCGATTTGAAAAGTTAACGCATGAGCATTTAGTGGGCCTTTGAGAATTAACACCGACGACATTGTCACAGCGAAGACACAAACCGCCCCCCATTGAACCTAATTGAATTGTAACCAGCCATGGCGCTGCAAACTGCCAAACATATGATCAACAAAATAAATCTATTTATTAAAGTGTTTTCGTGTATTTCTAATACATTCATATAATTTATGGAATATTATGAAGGGTTAGACGGGGTACAGTACGTGGACGTTCACAATATTACAAAAAATACGACGTTATTGTTTAGTCCCTGCCAATTAGCGGTTACTTTGAAAGGATATACTCAATCACAACAACACATCGAATACATACAATAAGACTTAACTTAAACCAATAATCATGTTCATTAAGAATACATAAAGCATATCGGAATACATACAATACATAGAGTAATAAAATCTTATGCATGGGTAAACTATAACTTTGCTGCTCATAATTCATATTTCTTTTTTATTATTTCAAGAAGTTTTGNCTTTCTATATATATATTTCTTTTTTATTATTTCAAGAAGTTTTGTTTTTCATCGTTAGAACTCTATAAGCCGGTAGTAGTATAAATGTTCAACTCCTTTGAGAGTAATGTAAATGGTTACAATGCCATGCTTGGGGGGGAGGGGTGTGTGAAGTGGTGTTCCGTGGGCGTGTTAGCAATGCGAGTGTTTTTTTTTTGTTGTGTATTACGAGGATAGAGTCTCTCGGACGTACTATTCTAATATCTNTGCTAGAGTCTCTCGGACGTACTAATCTAATATCTGCTGTTGCGCTGAGAGTTGATGGCTGCGCTGACAGCCGACGAGGTCGCCTCCTGGACATGTTGATTACGCATGAATTCGGTGGCGAATTCGGCTTGGGCTTTGGCCATGCTGGCGCCGCTGCTGCGATAAATCGAATGTATCTGAAAACACAAGCACACGCACACATACACGTCTGCCTCAAATCGAAGTCAATCACATTCGCACTCACTTTGCTGATCATCATTATGTTGGCCGCCGCGGTGGTGGCAAAGCAGAACGCTATCATCAGCAACAGCAGGCCCACGACGATGCCCGCAGCGCTCGAATCGAACGTATTGATGGCCATGATGAAACCGCAGTAGCCGCTGTCGGGAAAGCCGACCGCTTGAAACACCGAGAACACCGTTTGAAAGAAGTACACAAAGAAGAACACCATGAAGTTGAAGCTCGAGTCGCTGCGGAACGCCTTGTACGCCGGACGGAACCTGCAAGGCAAATCAACAAGTTCGGTCACACCATCGAGGGGAGGGGGCTTCGATGCTGGTTACTCACCAACAGATGTACGAGGCTGGTGTAAATAATACCGCGTAGAATATGGCCAAACCGAATGTGGTAAACTTGCCGGTATAGAACAGTATTATTAGGCCACCAATAATATTACAGCACATAGTAAGCGTATAAACTGTTGGGGAGGAGGGAGGGGGGAAAACGCTTTCAAATTGTGATTTCGTGACGAAAGGNAGAGGGGGGAGGGGGGAAAACGCTTTCAAATTGTGATTTCGTGACGAAAGGGGGTGTTGAACTCACACATCCACGTGTAGTACAGATGCTTGACGAGTCGTTGGAACTCTGGTGGGATTTCCAGGTTGAAATCCTGATAGAAGCATGGCTTCACGCAAAAGTTGTCCGGCAGCGGCGGCCAGTTGTTCAGTTGCGGCACATTGCCCTGCAGTTGCTGTTCGCGTCGATCCAGTTCGGCCGCTTTGCGGTCTAGTTCCTCTTGGCGTCTCTGTTTACACAAACAACAACAAACATGATTGTGATTAGTCAGCAACGAACGTTGATTGCCATATGTTATGCATTCGCCATTATTATTAATGCGTTGATGATAAGCGACATCAAATGAGAATATTGACAACAACAACAAGTACCTGTAACTCCTCGGTTGTAATTTGAACACTTGTGCTAGGCGTGGCTGTGGTTGTAACCCGAGATTGTGGGGGAGTAACATTTTGTGATAACGGCTGGACAATGGCTGCATTGTTTGTTGAATTGATTTGCAGTTGCGGCTTGTTTTGCTCTTGCTCGAACGGATTGTAGTCCTCCAAGGAGCTCTGCACGTTTGTGGTCGTCTTTGTGGTGGCCTGCTGTATAGCCGGGTCCTGCACATAGAAAACCCATAAAAATGTTCATTTGTATGATTAATACCGATAGATACACATACACACACACACGCGCGTATATGTGCACGTATATGCAAGCAGATTTTGCATAAAATATGAACTCATTTCACACGACTTTCATGCCAGGTGCTTTGAAAAGCCCCTAAACTTACAGCAAATGGATTGTCACCGAACGGATTATCGTCGAAGCCAGACATTTTCGGNGGCGTCTCTGTTTACACAAACAACAACAAACATGATTGTGATTAGTCAGCAACGAACCTTGATTGCCATATGTTATGCATTCGCCATTATTATTAATGCGTTGATGATAAGCGACAACAAATGAGAATATTGACAAAACAACAACAACAAGTACCTGTAACTCCTCGGTNTCAAATGAGAATATTGACAACAACAACAAGTACCTGTAACTCCTCGGTTGTAATTTGAACACTTGTGCTAGGCGTGGCTGTGGTTGTAACCCGAGATTGTGGGGGAGTAACATTTTGTGATAACGGCTGGACAATGGCTGCATTGTTTGTGGAATTGATTTGCAGTTGCGGCTTGTTTTGCTCTTGCTCGAACGGATTGTAGTCCTCCAAGGAGCTCTGCACGTTTGTGGTCGTCTTTGTGGTGGCCTGCTGTATAGCCGGGTCCTGCACATAGAAAACCCATAAAAATGTTCATTTGTATGATTAATACCGATAGATACACATACACACACACACGCGCGTATATGTGCACGTATATGCAAGCAGATTTTGCATAAAATATGAACTCNGCGCGTATATGTGCACGTACATGCAAGCAGATTTTGCATAAAATATGAACTCATTTCACACGACTTTCATGCCAGGTGCTTTGAAAAGCCCCTAAACTTACAGCAAATGGATTGTCACCGAACGGATTATCGTCGAAGCCAGACATTTTCGGATTTTTCGTGAAACTCTGCCCACGAACTCTGTTCAACTATATACAGTATATATCAATGAAAAATCGCCATAAAAAACAAATATCATCGGTTTTTTTCGATTACTGCTTTGACAGGTAGCAGTGGTATCGATAAATGTCCGGACAGTGCAGAGCTGCCACTCCACACGATTGACACGTGCTTTCAATATATTGAACTAGTATAACAGAAAAACAGCTGATCTATAAAAGTTGTTTTTTCTTTTGTTTATATTTAGTACACTTTGTTATAATTAAAAACAATTTATGGGTTTTAAAGAACAATTTATTATTCTGCAAGAATATAATTGAAAGTTTACTTGTTTATTCGTATTTTTTTGGTTTCGTTTTGAATTAACCAGTATTCAGACTATTTCGTTAATTATCAAATTTATTAAGGATACAAAAACGTATGTTCTGTTTTCCCGTTACGCGTACTCTTAACACATAATTCGTTACACTTTAATATTTCATTTAATTATTATAATAAATACGTATTCTAGACAATCAATGATTCATTTCACTTATAGGGTATAGCACCGAGTACAAAAATAAAAATAATAGGTATTCAATACTACGTTTCTTCGATCAAACTGTGTCGTCGTCGTCAGCGTCGTTACACAACATTAAATTGATCCATCTCCAGACATCTAAATTGAAGGAATCCGCATAAAATATTGAATTACTTGGAAAACCGGGCGGGCTTACCTGAGAGTTGGAGCTATCACTTTCGATTTGTTCGGAATAACAATGCTTATAATTAAGGTAATCTAAAAGTCTTCTGGGCAATGGCAATGTTTGAATTAAATCCTTACGTATCACCGCTTTTAAAATGACAAATCTAACAAAGAGAGCAATTTCACCATGAGGCTCATTGGGAATTCACATGAAATTACCTGCACATGTGTTGCAAACTTTGTACGTGCTTGAATCTGGACACCGGGTTGGTTAGCTGAACACGCATTGGCCCATGCTCCGGCCGGCGATGCAGAAAAAATAAATATCTGCCAACAAAATACAAGAAATTACCCTATTTCCATACAAACAAAAGAAGAGAAATCCTTACCGGCCACTTCGTGAATGTTCAACAGCCTTTTCGATGAATTCGGTAATGGTTTGCGATTTGAATTTGGCATACGACCCGAACGAAAATGTGCCTACATGAAATGCATTGCAATTATTGATTTCCTCAGATGAGACCACCTCTCTGCCCCTTACCCTGATCCTGCTCAATTCGCACGTGGCGCACACAATTGTTCAGTTTGAAACTCAGCGAGAATATGTAATGGTCGTCGGAGCTGTCGCGCACGATGAAACTGCCGTCGGGCTCGTTGGACAGAACTTTTTCGGCCGCCTCACTCGACAGCGGCCCCCAATACCAGCCGTACTGCAATGGGAAAACGAAATGAGATCGGAAAGGAAAACACAAAAACAACACTGTGCCATACATCTTTGACTTTTTCANAGGGAAAACGAACTTAAATCGGCAAGGAAAACACAAAAACAACACTGTGCCATACATCTTTGACTTTTTCGATGCTTGAGGTGAAATGTATGGGCCGGGCTTCGTCTTTTTTGGCCACATCCTCCTCCTCCTCGTTTGGCTGAACACTATCTGGCTGATCTAAGTCTGAGGAGAGGCAAATGAAGAATCATCAAAAACAACAACAACAACAAATAGTACACACTTTTCTTCGGTAACGGCGGCAACGCTCTGGACTGAAACTTTTTACGCTTGTCGTCCACGACAGATTGCACGGAGTTGCAACGTTGTTCGCGGCCCCCCATCGTTTCGTCCGTGTCCGACGAGTTGGAGCGACAACGATTGTGATTGCGGCGAAAACGAAAAAAGCTGCAGAATTTCTGCTTCAATGTCACCGTGAACTGGGTCTTCTTATCGGCGTGCAGTGCCAGCGGTTTGTTGCTTGTGTTTGCATTCGTGTTTGCCGACGGCGCTTGTTGGGTTGGTGTTTGCTGCTGTGGCTGCTGTTGTTGTGACGCTTGGGTATGATCAACATTCCCGACAGATGGCGACTGGTTGCGGTGGTGGTTGTTGTGATGCTTGTTGTGATTGCTAATTGTGTTGATATTGTTGTTGTTGTTGTTGTTAGCACTATCGTTGTCTGTGATTAGTTTCGTGGAACTTTTCGTGTTCTTCCTCAGATTCGTTGCGTTCTTCTCTTTGGTGGTCGAGCTGTTGGTGGTGGTGGTGGTGTTGGTGGCGCCCCCTCCGCGCGACGACGCCACACTCCAAATGGTCTCGTTCGATGACTTTGGGGGATTCGTCTTGGAGCCGCGCGTCTGCTCGCCGGCCGCGTACAGCGAGTGGTAGAACTGCTTCACCTCGTCGAGGGTCATGTGGAGCGGCTCCTGCGACACCTGGTCGTCGCTGGGCTGGCTGTCGTTGGCGCCCTCCACGCCCAGGCAGTTCACCGGCAGCCGGTACTTGCCCCGGGACGAGTTCGCGTGCCCCAGCTGCTGGGCCTGCTCCTCGCTGTCGTCGCCGCCGCTCGTGTAGCCGGCGCGCCGTTTGCGTTTGTTGCGGTTGTTCTTGCGGTACGCCTTGTGCTGGGCCGTGGCCGACTTCAA
>JXPZ01004011.1:1991-13085 GCA_001014575.1 Themira minor
TCGCCCCCCCCCGGGGGGGGGGGGGGGGGGGGGCCGGCGTGAGTAATGAGCTGAAGCGGCGATTATTGATTTTCAAATGCTTGCCGATTTGCGTTTTTATGTGTGGCGGCGGCATTT
The DNA here is from genome assembly GCA_001014575.1 of Themira minor. Lineage (NCBI taxonomy): Eukaryota > Metazoa > Arthropoda > Insecta > Diptera > Sepsidae > Themira > Themira minor. Next base: position 2,109 of record JXPZ01004011.1, read on the forward strand.
CTTTTCGCAGCTAATAAGCTTTCCATTAACGGTCGTTCATCCCATAACGGGATGGCAGAAGCGACGCTTTTGCTGATCTCAAGCGAATGATGAAATTCGCAGCGAAAAATTGCGTCTTTAAATAATTCAACATGATTGCGTCCATTTGAAGGAGGTCTCGGAAAATTCCAATTAAATCTATNGACGCTTTTGCTGATCTTAAGCGAATGCATTGAGAATTGCGCCTTTAAATAATTCAACATGATTGCGTCTATTTGGAGGAGGTCTCGGAAAATTCCAATTAAATCTATCGCGGATGTTATTTCAGTTGGTTCCTGNTCGCGGATGTTATTTCAGTTGCTTCCTGCCGTCAAAGTTTGCTAATTGCAAATGAATCGAAAATTGAAATGGATGCAGTTGCACTACAACTTCAGAGAAGCACCACCCCACCTTTCAACAACTCATTATGGGCCCCTTGCCCCCCCACCCCCTTCTCACCGTTATGGTTTCTGGGCGTCCCCATTAAATGTCGATTTATCATTGTGACACGGACGCAGCGCGCCAAGCCGGGACTCAAAAACTTGTTCATGGTTTTGGTTTAGCGTTTCTTAATGGTCGACGACGTCGTCGATCAGCGCGTCGCCCCGTGAAACGTGCCCCACTGACAAGTACAAGTTGCTCGCTAGCCACCGTTTGAAAAATGAAACATCAAAATGTCGTTGCTCGTTTGTTTTGAAGACGCTCGCTCGCTCGGTCGCCCGTTCGCTGGGGCGATTAATTAGTGCGCTCGCAGCTGTCAGGCGCTTCGTCGTGGTGCGAACAATTATGAGAAATGAAGTGGACACCAGCCAAGCAATTTGCAATGTCTAATGGATTTGCGTGAAAAATTAGCCCGCCGCCCGAAACCGTTCAGTGATTTATGTTGTCAAAACGGCAAACCCTCGCTCCGGCTTTTATTGATAATTAGAGGCCAGTTCCGGTACGCTAGAGTGGGCCACACGCGGCTCAACGTAACAAGCATCCCTTTTTCAGGGGGGAGCTGTCCTTTAACGCTTCATTGTTTTACTTGTTAAGATTATTTAGCAAAAATCAATGAACCCCAAAGATAAGTGGGGCCCCGGCGAACCCAGCCGGCCGGGCCCCCCTCAATTCTCGCACTTCATTATGCATGGATTTTTGTTAAGTGCAAAGCACCATGGAAATCGTATCGTATCGTATCCTGGGCAAAGGACACACGATAATGACAATCAGGGTCGATTTCGATTCATTCCGGCGGCACACCTACCACGGCCTCGATTGTTCGGCCAAATCAGATGAAACCACCATTTGGGTTGCTTATTTAGAACAAAGGGGGGCTTTCGAGTTATAAGGAATTTTACACTTGATTGAATTGACTACAAAATGGCCTTCCCCCCCCTTGACAATGATTTGCGTAATTCATGCGGGGGCTTAGGCAAATCTCCGTGCTGTCATAATACCCAGGAAGATTCATAGCGTTGGGCGCAATGCAATCCGTGTGGCAAAATATGCAATTTCCTTGGCCATTTTGTCACCGTTGTGCTGGTTGCTCCAACACCTGCCGCAAATCCTAAATGAGTTTTTACTTCATCTTGTAAAGCCCTTTTCAAATGTCCCGCCCCCACGGCTGCTTATCTTTAATGTGCTGTAAATGAGATAGATACTCCGGTATAGTGGATATTGGAAATTTGTTTTACACCGTCCGTGTGCGCCTTTGTGGCCATGCCATTGGTGCGCCCCCATTTTATCGGTGATAATGTGAGCATTGTTAGTGTATTTCTGTGCCAACCTCACACATATGTGAGCATTCATGGGCACGTTCGCAAAACAGTGAGGCCTTGATAATGATGCCCAAACGTAAGGTGTCCAACGATAAGAACAACTTTTCAAAGAGATTTCGTTTATGTTTTGATTTCATTGTGAAATTGAAAGAGGAATCAACGGAAAGGCGACGGGAAGTTGGGAAACTTGGCAATTTGGATGAGGTGAGGAGATACATAACCTAGGGGAAAGTTACAATTGGTCTTTGATTGAACCAAAATTTAGTAAAGAAAGGGTATATAAAGGGTATAAAGCTAAGAAAGTTGATTTTAAGAGGACTTGATATGAGTCAAAACATTTAGTTGAGTGATAGTCCCTTTGAAGTACCATTCCTTCCTTACTTGGAATAGATTAGAAGATCTTTACTGCAACATGAAATTCCCTTTAAATGACAATTAATCTCTTCATTGCCAACAACTTGTAAACATTTCTCGATACGTGTTTAGATCGAGTGCACGGCCCACTGTACTTGCCTGCAANTAACATTTCTCCATACGTGTTCAGCTCGAGTGCACGGCCCACTGTACTTGCCTGCAATGGCGTACCATTCGTTTTGGTACGGTTTGGTATGGCATGGACCGACGTTCACCAAAGCGTTATTGATTCTGTTGTGCGGTTCGTTTGTGCAAAGAGGCTTTACCCCCGCCCACTATCATTACATTTCATTTCATAAGGATACAATCGCATTGTGTGGCCGTTGATGGTGATGGCGGCGGCAATGTCGTTGGGTCCCTTGGGGAACTTTTGAACACGACAAAAAAAAAATCCTCATATGTACCTTGCATTATGGAATTGAAAACGCTGAACACCACTTAAAGTATAAAATCCCCGCATTTAGAAGGTGTCGGGTATTTTTAAACGAAATCCCAACAACCCCACCGCGGACGAGACGACGATAAGGTGCGCTGATAAAACGAATGAGCACATGCAAGGAGGTGAAATGCCTTTTGTGTTTGGCACCATTTCGGGATTGGGAAACGAGATTTGAGCGACTGTAAAGGAAATCGCTTCGAATTGGTGGAACTTTTCAATCAAATTTTAATTGCAGTGCCGTTGAAATTTAACAACTTCCTTGGCGTTTTACGACTGACTTTTGGCGAAAATTTATGAGCCGCCCATATGCTGCCCCTCCCCTTGCCATTAAACGCACGTATGCATAACGAGCGTTCTCGCAATGACCAAGAATTTGCCTTAAAACTTTATTAACTACTTGTACAGCCTTTAAGGTGGACTCGAAATGCGAACGACCGAACGGCCAAAGTGATTTCGATGAGATGCCAGTGAGGCCTACTTAAACGTGGTGCATAAAAAGCGTAACGAAAAAATCCGAGATAGGGAAATTCCGGTTGGCATTTCGGCCGGCACATGTCCAGACATTCCGGGGAGCGAGAAAAATGAAAAGGGTCGTCGCCAAGCGAAACGGAAAAGGTATATCCGCCGTTAAGTAACTTTCCGTTGAGCTGCTCAATATGTCAGAGTGTGTCCGCAATGACATTAATTAATGTTAACTTAAATATGTGCCCCGGCTACGGCCACGGTTACGGTCCCAGTTACGGTCCCAGCAAATATGTTAAAAGGTAAATGAAAACGGTACGCCATCCGTCCGCAACGAAATTGAATGTAATTTTGTTTGACTCCCACCGGCGGCCCTTTGAATAATTTGAGCAAATTGATGATTCTCCGCCCGCGCAACCGAAAAAAAGGTTCGACCGTACGCAGTGGCGAAAAACTCAAGTCGCCCAATCCAACTGTACCAGCGGACATCTCGAACACGTGCTGTGGCCGGCCTCTCGATCGTCGATCGCATGTGCTGTTTGCTTAGAACTTCAGCACTAACAACAATAGTTTTGTTGAAATTCGTTTTATCAGCGTTGTAAGAGCGAGGGCCGCAGAGGTGCGCGGCGTGTGGAGATTANCTGTACGAGCGTGGGCCGCAGAGGTGCGCGGCGTGTGGAGATTAGAAATTTTCATAATCAACAATGACAAAATAATGACAATTGAGTAGGCAATAAGCTGGGTACACCAGCGGCCGGGGCGCTGACGTCCACTCGAGCGATATGTCTGAGTGCCTTATCGCCGCCGTGGGGCTGATTGGGCGATTGCGACTCCTTGTGCGGATATTCAAAACAAGCGCAACGCGATAACTGGGATAGTTTTTGCGGCGGCCGAGTTTGTTATCGTCGCGGTATTTAAATGAAGAACTCACGGGTAGCGGCAACAAACCGTTTGGAAGCGAAATGAAGTTAGGATCAAGCATTCTGCTGCTGGTGGTGGGCTCGCTGTGCCTGTGGCAGGGCTGCTCGGCTCGGGTCGAGGCCATTCCGCTGGACGTGCTGGAGTCCCTGAAGCTGGACAATGACGAAGTGGCACTGCCGCCGCAAATCGAAGACGTGATCTACGAACGCACCGCCGTTGTGGAGCCCCAGATCGAGGGACGCGCNACTGCCGCCGCAAATCGAAGACGAGATCTACGAACGCACGGCCGTTGTGGAGCCCCAGATCGAGGGACGCGCTAATGGTAGGTTCAGTGGAATTCCCCCCCCTTGTGGTGTGTTTTTTCAATGGAATTTTCTTTCGCAGAATGCGCGGTGACGATTCGTGGCGGTCTGAAAGATCCGCAGCCGGTGTTCCTGAAGACCGACTCCACGGAGTTCTATCCGTTCTCCGCCACCGGCGTGATGTCCGTGAACGCTGGGGCCTCGCTGCAGCTGTGGTGCCCGGGCAAATTCAAGACGCACACCACCTCCACCCTGCTGACGGCCACCTGTGTCAGCGGCACCACCTTCAAGGTGGGCGGCACCAACTATGCCTTCAACGAGCTGATCTGCAACTCATGGCCCGGCTTCGTGGCCAAGAAGACGGGGGCCACCTGCAATGGCGGCATTCTAGTGCAGGTCGGCTTCCAGATCACCGCCACCCGTTTCGCTGAGCAGATGCAGGTGTGCTTCAACGAGCAGGAGGAGGTCACCCGGTATGTGCGTCACACGCTGAGTCCCGGCTCCAACTACTACCAGACCGGTGTGGACCGCATCACGTTCCAGACGGGCGGCTTCTTCAACGGCAAGGCCGTCGACAAGCTGTACACGCAGGCCACCCAGTTGGAGACCATCAACAAGGCNCGACAAGCTGTACACCCAGGCCACCCAGTTGGAGACCATCAACAAGGCGCTGGGCGGCAACGCCGACAAGTACTTCACCTCGTCGACGAATGTGTTCTTGGCGCGCGGTCACATGGGCGCCAAGGCCGACTTTGTGTACGGCACCCAGCAGAGGGCCACCTTCCTGTTCATCAATGCCGCCCCCCAGTGGCAGGTGATCAATGCCGGCAATTGGGCCCGTGTGGAGGACGGTGTCCGTGCCTGGGTGTCCAAGAACAAGATGAATGTGAACTGCTACACCGGTGTGTGGGGTGTCACCACTTTGCCGAACGTCAACGGGGTGCAGACCCCCTTGTATCTGGCCTACGACAACAACAACAACGGCCTGATCCCCGTGCCCAAGCTGTACTTCCGCGTGGTCATCGAGCCGGCGACGAACCGCGGCATCGTCTACATCAGCGTGAACAATCCGCACTTGACGTTGGCGCAGATCCAAAAGGACTACATCATTTGCACCGATGTCAGTGACAAAGTGACCTACATCAGCTGGAAGAAGACCGACATCATGGCCGGCTACTCGTACGCCTGCGAGGTGGCCGACTTCATGAAGACCGTCAAACATCTGCCGGCCCTCACCGCCAAGGGTGGCCTCTTGGTCTAGGCTTTACGGCACTACTAAATATCTGAATGATTTAACCACAGCGATTTTCAATGAAAATAGGCATTTCCATTATAACACATTCTATGTATTACACATAAGGGGCACGGGGTTTGGGTAAGGGTGGGGGGTACCAGGGGTTATTGCTACTCAATTACAAATACAAGGCAAAACTGTTTAAACGTAAAGATGTGCTCTTAAATGGTAGTTGTGGGGAATGCTGTTTCCGTTTGGGGCTGACATGACTGCGTCGCATAAATAAACTATTCTCTGCACGAGCGGCTCGAACACGTGTCGTGACAAAGTACTTTCGGCACGGCGGCCTGTACTGTACGCATTTCCGCACGCCCGCCCGGCCGACGAATTTCAATTAGCAATGAAACGCTCACTTTTCGCGTGCCAATCACGTGTCTGGCTCGACGAACGTGTACCTCGCGCTGATAACGGCATTTCACCTGTCGGCCTTATCGGCCGTGGAATTCACCAAACATAAATGCGTGGGGAAAATATCATTGATAATTACAGTGGCAGATCAGATATGCAATCACTTTCGTTGGAAATGAACAACGGAACAATCTCGTGAGCCCATGGAATGACGCTGAACGACAACAAATGACGCATTTCGCCGTTATTGAAAGATATTTGTTTGCCCGCACGGGAATTCCCTTTATCGCGGGATTTCATTCACCTCAAGTTAAAGCTTTTGTGCGAACCACTTCAGAGGCCTCTCTCTCCGACGACTTTCTATTTTCAGATGCACTTGGCGGTGTATTTTCGTATGCGGCCCCACCGGAGGCCACTTCGCCTGGTTGCCGGACTATCGAACAGGTTGTTCTTTGGGTGTTTTGCGTGCAAACAGACCCCATTTCCTTTATCTAGTCACGCACGCCTTAGCCTAATTGATAGCCCCGGATTTTCCCCCCTCGTGGGCGTGTGTGAGTGCGAGTGTTTGCGAATTCGCATGGCTGGGGTATTTAAGTAAAGACCCCTTTGCGAAATCCGCTCAATGTGTGCGAATTCACAATGAAATTTAGTTCGAATGTTCTGTTGCTGGTGGTGGGCTTGTTCGGCCTGTACCACAGCTGTGCGGCCCGTGTCGAGGCGATCCCCTTGGCTCTGCTCGAGTCCTTGCGGCTGGACAGCGATGAAGTGGCATTGCCGCCGCAGATTGAGGATGAGCTGTACGAACGACCCGAGGGACGTTCCACTGGTATGTACCGCTTGCCACGAACCCCCTTCCCAATGCCCTCAACATTGTAATGTGTCGTCTCAGATTGCTCTATAACGATTCGTGGTGGTTTGACCGNGTAACGTGTCGTTTCAGATTGCTCTATAACGATTCGTGGTGGTTTGACCGATCCGCAACCCATTTTCCTGAAGACCGACTCGGAGGAGTTCTACCCGTACAGTGCGGCCGGCGTGATGATCGTGGAGAACGGCCAGACCATGCAAATGTGGTGCCCGGCCAAATTCAAGAGCTTCGCCACCGAGACCCTCATCACGGCCACCTGTGTCAGCGGCAACGTCTTCAAGGTGGACGGCACCAGCTACAACTTTGCCGAGTTGTCGTGCAAGTCGTGGCCCACTTTCGTGGCCAAGAAGACGGGGGCCCCCTGCAATGGCGGCATTCTGGTGCGAGTCGGCTTTGAGATCTCGCCCACCCGTTTCGCCGAGCAAATGCAGGTGTGCTTCAACGAGGAGGAGGAGGTCACCCGGTATGTGCGTCACTCGCTGGGCCCAGCCTCGAACTCCTACCAGACCGGTGTGGACCGCATCACGTTCCAGACGGCCGGCTTCTTCGATGGCAAGGCCGTCGACAAGCTGTACACCCAGGTGTCCCAGCAGGAAACCATCAATGCGCAATTGGGTGTCGCGGAGAGCTCATTTTTCGACATTTCATCCAACGTGTACTTGGCCCGCGGCCATTTGGCTGCCAAGGCCGACTTCGTCTTTGGCACCCAGCAAAGGGCCACCTTCTTGTTCATCAACGCCGCCCCCCAGTGGCAGGTCTTCAACGCCGGCAATTGGGGTCGCGTCGAGGATGGTCTCCGCGCTTGGGTGGGCAAGAACGCCATGCATGTGGAGTGCTACACCGGTGTGTGGGGTGTCACCACTCTGCCGAACGTCAACGGAGTGCAGACCCCCTTGTATTTGGCCTACGACGGCAACAACAACGGCCTCATCCCCGTGCCCAAGCTGTTCTTCCGCGTGGTCATCGAGCCGGCGACGAGCCGCGGCATCGTCTTTGTCGGCGTGAACAATCCGCACTTGACGTTGGAGCAAATTGAACGGGATTACATCGTGTGCAACGACATTAGCGACCAGGTCACCTACATCAACTGGAAGAAGACCGACATCCGCANCAGCGACCAGGTCAACTACATCAACTGGAAGAAGACCGACATCCGCACTGGGTACTCGTATGCCTGCGAGCTCTCTGACTTCCTCAACACCGTCACCGACCTGCCCGCCCTCACCGCCACCGGTGGTCTGTTGGTCTAAGAGCGTGGAGGGCGGCTGGGATTCTCTCTGCCAAAAATCCAATAAAATGTTTAATTATTTCTGTGAAATTGCCAAGGAAACCCCTTATTTTCGTCGTAGCGAGGGCCCCATAATGGCCCCTTATCAGTTGATTGGACCGTTGGNATCGTAGCGAGGGCCCCATAATGGCGAATGGCCCCTTATCAGTTGATTGGACCGTTGGCATTGTTTTGATTGATTCGGTGGAATTCGCCAAAATGTGGGTGTGTCTGCGAGGGGTTAGAAACATAATATTTTAATGCCGATTCACGCGATTTACGCGTAATTTCCATCACACGCCGTGCGTGATAAGACTCTACGCCGTAGAGCAGTAGTAAATTTGTGAAATTTTTTAATTTTCAATATCTTGGCTTAATCTTTATTGATATCAATAAACGTTGATTACATTTTACATTTACATATATATATGTATTCTGTACGGTTTTGTTGTTGGTTTTGTGTTGATTAACTACGCTGTACTTCCTCTCCATGGAGAGAACTGAATTGCCACTGCCGGAACTTGGCGAAACGAGTTCCTATAAAACATATGTAGAGAATTGAAAGTTCACTTAAATTTGCCCAATAAACGAGTAATAGTACGATTTTGTGATTAACACGCCCTTCGATTGCCACCAAAGAGTACTCTTTAACGTTTAACATCGCCCAAGTGGTCGCCCGTGCTATTTACACAGTGTTGTTTGCTTATTTGCCTAGGTAATTATATAGATGCCGAAACTTGTGGGGTGGCGGGGAAATTTAACGTTTCACACTTAAACAACTCATCGAAAGCTTAATAAGCCAATTTAACACATTTTCGTTATTTTTCATCTTTATATAATACTTTTTGTAACATTTAGTTTGTACGCTAAATTAATATCGCTTTAGATTCATGCCATAGGAGTCTAATTGTAATTTTAATCAATATTTTATGTGAAATTGCGTTCGTTAAAACTACTCATGATTGTATCATTAAACTCGAAACTCCCCCTATCGTCTATGATTAGAAGAAAACACACACACACACATTTAGTTATAAGAGAAGGTGAAGAGACTGCCTTACAAAGGCCCGTGTGTGCCAGAGCAGCCGGGCACTCATGCAATCTCCGCTCTAAATGGTACTCAAGTGGTTGCCGTGGCAATTTATGAATTACTGATGGCCGTGCTGGCAGGTGTTTTACTCACTAAATAACAAAAGGCAAGAACTTTGGCGAAAATCAGCCAAAAAATTAAAACAGCAATATCAATGAATATTTATTTATAAAGTTTATGTACAAAATGTTGGTTGCTGTGCCTTTGGGGAGGGCTTGGCTGCGTTTTCATTAGAGCAGTTTCAAAATTTTTGTTTTTTTTTTGACTGCCAGAAAACTTTAACCGACACACAACAACAACTGCGGCAATGAGGAAACATTAAACCAACACTCGCTAGGAGTAGGAGCAGGTTGAAGTGCATATTCAAAGGAGCGATGCTCGTGGGGCGTTGAATTTCAACGCCCGAGTCGATTCAGAGCCTTTTGATGGATGTTGTGTGGGTGCTCCCCGCTCCTATCAAAATAATGTTTATTATTTGCAACTAGTTGTGCATTTGCCGCAGGGGAGGGCTGGTGGGGGGATAAAGTCGTGGCCCCAATGAAAATTCCGTTTAATTGCTTTTACGCCACGAACGAGGGAGCATCTTTGGCTGGTGTGCCAAGGAGTGGCAAAGTCATTTTCCTATTATTATGGCAATGCCGTTTTCGAAGCGAGAGACCTCATTGAAATTCATGTAACACATTTTGGAATTTTCGCAATTAAAATTTGGAGGGGGCGAGTTTGGTGTGCCATTGTCTGTGGTGGCGTTTTATGATGCCAGTTAGTTGAGAATTATGGGGGCCGCATCGGCACATGCCCGCCATAAACCAAAAGCAACGATTTCCTCGCATTAAGACATCCCGCTGGCCGCTCGTTTTGTTGCGTAACGTTTATTGTGTATTCAGCACGTTGCGTTTCATAGTTTATTAGTTTATGTTGATTTGCAGCCAACATTCTCAGGGCCGCCTCATGTTTTAATTCTAATTAATAGTGATAATGAAACCCCACGGCTGGAAGGGGGCGTGTAATTTATACTGGTTACCCTGTAATTTGGTTGTGTTTTTGTTTACGCTTAAATTAGTGCAGATCGAGGATAAAGAAGGATAAGGAGTCCTTAAAAAAAGGACAAATTAGTCCTTGACAAGGACGATTTAGTCCTTAAAAAGAGCGATTTAGTCCTTAAAAAGGAAAGGACTTAGTCCTTGAAAAGGACGATTTAGTCCTTTTCCGGCTAAGCATTGAAACGCCACTCCACTCGGAATTTCGCTTCTTTAATTACACTCAAAAATCTTCATGGCCATTTCACAGCGGTAGCGTCCCGGCTGTTAGAGCAATGCATAAAACTAAACCGGCTGCTACGAAAGCAANGTTTCACAGCGGCAGCGTCCCGGCTGTTAGAGCAACGCATAAAACTAAACCGGCTGCTACGAAAGCAAAATGTCTTGCTCGTGGCATGTCAAACTACTACAGCGGGAGGGGTGATCCACCACATGTGCCCTCATACTCAGACCGGCAGCCCGCCACACTTTAGAGAAAGATGGCAACTTGGGCGTAGATCTCCACCGAGACCAGCACCGTCATGAGCAGGACATTCACAAAGCAGTAGACTCCTCGCAGTGGACTTCGGCGGTGACGACGAAAGTGACGACGCCTTTCTCGGTGCTCTCGCTCCGCACGGTCACCAGGGTGTTCGACGGGCCCCTCGACGAGGCCGTCGTCATCGAAGTTGCTTGGCTCTCGGGGATCGCCGCCGCCAACGGCTTGGCCCATGTGGGGCATGGCCAACTGGGGGCCGCCCGCAGTGAGACCATCTCC
>JXPZ01004016.1:0-11110 GCA_001014575.1 Themira minor
TTCGAATTTGTTGTGGTATTTTTGAAAATTTTTTAATGAATTTTTGTTAGGTTTTTTGTGCAATTTTTGTTTTTTGCTGCATTTCTTTTTGTTTGAATTTTTTGTTATTTTTTTTAAATTTTTGTGTGCGTTTTTATGATNGTGATTTTTTTAAATTTTTGTGTGCGTTTTTATGANATTATTTATGTATTTCTTCAAAGCTGCGCTTATTGAATTCTTCAAACATCAAGTTGGTCCCATAGAGCATCTTCGGTTCGATTGTGTCTTTCTACGTATGATGTTTGAGTTTGTTCAGCATTAAGCTCATGCAATTTAGTTCAATTGGTCAGTTTTTTGTATGACAGTTCTAAATATATTAAATATAGCCGCACATTGTTAGAAAACTTTGAATAATTTATCCAACGAAAAAACCTCATTATAAGCCGTTTAGTGTGCGGGTTGGTCACTTTAGAGAACCTCCTTTTACGCGCCGTTAAGTTTTGTTCATTATTTTGATGAATTGTGGAAATATGGTCAGAGGTGGATTGGGGGGGATGAAGAGCTCACAACATCCCCACCAACGATACCGCAACACAAAACCAAAACAACAACATTGAAATGTTGTTTAGAGTCAGTTTTGGAGCCCCAAGGCATACGGGCAAGCAAAACGTTAAGGTCAGGGTTGTCTGTGTGTGTGTATGTGTGTGTGTCGAGGCTAAAGAAGACGACGATTTGTACAATAGCAAATGTTCTGCTGTTGTTCTTTTCGTTATTGCTGTTGTATAATTCTATTGTAATTGTAATTGTTGTTGGCGGTGGCTACGTTAGAGACAACCGTATTTAACCTAAGGTGAAATTCCGATAATGAAATTTCATAATTTGTTGTTGCTGCCACTGTCGGCGGCTACTTGGCGAGTGGTGCACGAAAAAAAAACCAAAAATGTTCACACAGTAAAATTATGGCACGTGTAGATTGGCGAACTCTGTGGTTTTCTTTGGAAATTGATAAAACGAAAACCAAAAATGTTTTTTAAGAAAGCCAGTTGCCACATTGCAACGCTGCTAAGACGTTGGCTGTTATCAGACCACACTTCTCCGACCCTCCTCCTTTCTCCTTCGACGAAAGCAACGATCGAGAGGAGTCCGGTTTTGTGGTCCAATTCTGTGTATGTGTGTGTGTGTGTGTGTTTAACCACTTGATGCCGATGTACTTGCGTGTTGTTGTTGTAGCTGTTGGAAGTGGTATTACCTTGAAAGATCATGTCCACGCGAGAGAGTCCACGTCGTGAAGAAATTCCTCGTTGGCATTTCGATCTACATTCAGACGGCGCGCACACACACACACACACCGGCGCATCTTTCAAATGAAAGCCAACAACCGGATTATTACTTTTTTCTCTTCGCTTATTGTCACATTCAAACAATAAAAGGCAATAACGCATCAATACGTGGTGGATACGTATATATATATGGTGTTGTAGGACACCAACAAGAGCAGCATAAGGCCGTACAACTCATTCATGCAATGCAGGCGAGCGAGCGAGAGCGTGGTGGCCGCCTCAGACAGGTACGTGTTCGATATATGGCCCGAACTCGTACCTGTTCGAACATTCAAGTGAAATATGTTCGATCACCCATTAAGAGCATGTGAGTGTGCACTGAGCGGCATCGGGCTTATATAAAAGTCACCTCGGATCGTGGTGTAATGAAAAGGAAGACTCCCAACAGTCAATTAATAAACACACGCTCAGGCATTGAAATCAATCGAGTTGAAAAAGTTGTGTCTGAGGTGAATGAGTGAGAGTTCGTTGATATTGTTATGGCGTTCCAATGGGGCTTGGTTGTACAAAATTTAACAAAAAGGAAAAAACATATACACCGAGAGACTCATGAAAGAATGTAGAATCGAAGACAAGTAAATGAAAAGGCAAACACAAACTGAAACATTAACGGACAAAAAATGCATTCAAACAAGCGGACATCGTCGTTGGATCGCCAGAATAACCAAAGGGACTAAAGGAATGCCCCCAACAACAGAAGGCTTGAATTAACAAGACAAACCAACAACAAGAACATGTTAAAGTACGAATGAAATTGGAAGGAAGACAACAAGCCAAGGAAATCACGACGCACCACATCGTACGTAGAAACGTATAAGCTAAACTCAAGCCGTGTACCCGAACTCAACTCAGAATGTGAGCATGAGCCGCCAAACCAAAACTCAACTCAAAGGGCTTTATTGTGTGTACTAGTTTTGGAATTGGTGGTGTTGTAACGTCGCCTTGTCGAGAGAGAGGGCATTCGAACTGATGAACTCCGTATATAACAAGCAGAATCTAAACTCACAAATATGTGTGTGTAAGGGGTATGGTATATAAAGCCAATGGAAAATGTAAATATGTATAGAGAAGAATGAGTTGAAACTCAAGTATGAATTTGCCGACAACGATCGCCGGTCGGTTGTTGACTTCTAAAATGCATTTCTTATGGGGTTTTTTCGTGCGCTTCTTCTTCTTGTTCTGCTGCTTCGTTTTAGTGCTTCTTCTGCAACAACAACGTGAAAACTAGCAAATGAAGCAAATGTAAGGAACAACAACAACGACAAGAGAAACATACTCACTGACAATTTAAACTCCCATCGCGGGTCTTTAGCTTCCCCTGCACATTAATCAAGTACGTTTTTCGCCATTTATCAGGGTGTTGGCTTACGGAAAGCGAGGGTTGTCGGGTTCATAAAAATTGTACGCTAATTGATGTCAACTAGATAAGGCACGCATTGATAGAGTGCTGGTAACGGACGTTTAGGGCGTTCAAGCGTGCTTGCATGTTTTACGTTTTGTTGTTGTTCTTTCTCCCCAACAGTTAACGAATGAGCAATTGTACATGCATATATAGTTTCCAATTAGAATATTAATTATGAAGTGATGACTCCCTCGCAAGCGTTCATACATGCACTGCACTCAACTCGTTTACGGCACGACAGACCAACGACGAGCAAGTGACAAACGAAAACAAGAGCCCATTACCGACTGCCACAATAACAAAAAGAATAATGCAGTCTCACATTAACTAGCCGAGTCATGAGAGAGTGAGCGAATTGATCTCAATGCATAAAAAGCATGCATTGATGGTCGCTCAGAACAATGCGGGTTGTCTCATTAGTAAGGCAATCNTTGATGGTCGCTCAGAACAATGCGGGTTGTCTCATTAGTAAGGCAATCCCAACAAGCGAAGATCAGCTTTGTCTCTCTTCTTAGAGAAGGCGATATTAATAAAACTGCAAACACTCATACATAGCGGTTAAATGAATAATAATAGTGCGGTTTAATTAAGTATTTCCAAATATGTTTTGCGAAATTTCTTGCAATCACTGCTGATGAGAATTGTATTTTTAATTTCGTTTTAGATTTTTATCGTATTTACTTTTGGTGGCATTTCTTAAATCGCCCATTTGTTGTTTTGTTTTATCAATTTGTATTTTGTGCTGCTTGCTTGCGTATATTTGCCTGTCCATAATTTCCTGCAAATTCCGCAATAATTTCATTATCATGGCTGCATACGAATACCGCCGGTGACGTCACTGATTGATATTCTCATCGAAGAGCCAATAACAATATCAGTATCAGGCCATATAGACACAACACCATACACACGCTCGAACACTCGTATCAGTTATCATATTTTTTTGTTCGGTTGTGCTTTTTTTGCGTTTGCGAGAGGAAGCGGCGGCATACACCAAACAAACTAAACGTAATAAAATGAAATAACAACAACAAAAAACCGTTAGGGTCTCACCGATGTTTGAATGCCCTGCTCAAATTTTGCCATTTCTCCAATGCAATGCAATATTAACGAGTCAAACTGATTTGAATGGAATAAAAATGAATCGTTCGATTCTGACAGGAGGTTAGTGCGTGGACCAACTTTTAATTTCACAATTTCTCTAAGAATTTCCCTACGGTCTTCTTGTAGTGTGGGAGTGTTACAAGACGCTTGAAGAAAATGCCGTTGGCCACCCCTTTTTACTCTCGCAATGAAAGTAAACGATATGAAATAAATACACTGAACGGTGTGGCGGGGTGTGGGCTGACATACCGGGGCGGCTCTATGAATGGCTAATTTGTTGGAATGCAATTTCCTGTTTCTAATTAACGCCCGGTATGGATGATTTGGAATGGGTTGGAGCTCAATGATTTCATATCGAACGGAAGATAACCGTTTTGCGAAGGCAGCGCTTGAGCACCAGACCCAGCCAGATCAAAACAGATCGCAGACGGTGTCGGCTGTTTCCTTTCAAACAATGGAAAACAACAACACATTTTTCATTTCCGTTTTTTCATTTTTTTTATTGTGTCGTTTTGTTGCGTTGCAATCAATTCACATAAATGCCACAATTTGTATGGCTGGGAGGACTGCATGAGGGCAAACTTCCGCGGCTAGGTGTGGTTATCTTATCGTCAGATAAGGCGTTTTGCTTAAAATTGTATTTTCATAATTTCGGTTTGGTTGTTTTTTCGGTCCCGTTATTTTTTGCAAACAAAGAGATTTTGCGTAAAAATAGCAAAATTCTGGAAAAGATAAGGGCATTTTTGTTTTTTGTAAGACAATCGGAAGACAAATTGCGTGGACGTTTCAATGAAATTCATTAAGAAAACACAACGTTTGGGGAGGGTTGAAAAAAAAAACAACCGAATTGATTCATTCATTTGAATCGTTGGTGCAATGGAATTCGTTCGGCGCTGGCTGTTCTTGTGTGATAACCGGCGTCATTAAGGAAGTAGCCCTTTCCGTTTGCGTTGCAATTTGTCTACGCGCATACACACACATACATTGCATATACTAGACATTTCCGTTGATCTAAAAATATGCATGATATGCTGTAAGGCCCAGCCAGCCAGCAAGCCAAGAAACCATGAAAGTTGACGATAACTCAAAGAATTTCTCAATTACGCAAACTTGTGTGTACATGTATTTACATACGGCAAAGATTTACTTGGAAGGCATTTCGTTATTGTGTGTACCATGACATTTGTTTACATTTGCACACAGCGCGTTAAAGATGAGTACATACGGTACCGTATTGCTTGCATGTTTAAATGTTCCAATCATTTCCGATTGCGTATCATTTCGATCATTCCTTTTCGATTTCATGTTGACATGACGGCTGAGTCACCCAGGCAAGCTGTAATTTCTGTGAGTACACAGCACACACGTTGGAGCAATGCTCTAAAACATCGATGTGTGAGAAAGAGAAATTGTCAAGTCCACTGTTAACTAATTGGTTTTGCAGTGGAAGCAATGCTCATGCTGGAATGTGAGTATAATGTTAAGCAATGCTACTTNCAATGCAATGCTTATGCTAGAATGTGAGTATAATGTTAAGCAATGCTACTTAACATAATCAAATTGTGAGCGAGGGCTGTAAATTGTTGTTGTCTATGTTTAAGTAGAGATCACCTGGTATCGAGCACAATGATTTCAATAAATCGTCTGTCAAAATTCACATTGCATTTGGGTGTGCGGTGTTATCGGTTGATGCGTAGGGTTCTTCGTTGATTACTTTATTGATTTCCACTGCACAAACACCCCATAATCACCTTTTGTTTGCCCACATTTTCGAGGGACCATAAATGGGGGATTTCGAGGGCTTTAATCAATTTTCCGTTTTCGTGCAATGTCGCCGTCGTCGTCGAGGAAGAAGCACCAGAAAAAGTCAAACCCCAGCTAAGATAAAATGTCAATAACCCCGCGTGGTGGAAACAAATATTACAAACAAAATAATGGGAACACCGAAGGCAATTGGAAAAATTTTCGTTTTTTTTTTTTTGGGTTCTTAACGATTGCGTTTTGCGTACACTCACCTTGCAGCAGCACCACCCGACAGCCGTCCTGCTTCAAACGCTTGTGCAGTATATTGATGGTGGTGTCGCCGGCACCAGTGCCGCAGCCGACACCGCCGATTACGCACGATCCGACGCCGCCACCGCCAGTCGTCCCGCCGGCATTCTCCTGCTGCTGCACAACGCCCACATCGTTGTACAGTATGAAGAGGCTGAGCTCGTAGCCGATCTCGATGCGGGCCTTGAGGTCGCGCGACTTGATCGTGGACACCAGGTCGATCTTGCCAGCCGCCAGACGGCGCAACATGATCGACGGTATGGAGAAGTTCACCGCCGACCGGATGTGCGACTCGCTGTACTCGTGCGAGCTGCGACAGTCCAGTATGATCAGGTCTTTGGCGTCCAGCGACGAGGAGGCGCGCAACTCCGACTGCAGCCGCTCCTGGCTGATGCATTCGTATTCGGTTTCGGGCATTTTGCGGCGGATTTAATTAATATTCCTTTTAATGGTTTTGGGGTTTTACGTTTCGTTTCGTCGTCGCCTTTATGCGACTGCGAATGCCAATGTTTTACGGAGCGCGAAGTTATTTGCGTGAGCGGCGTTCCGCTGCATTAAAAAATGTGTGCTCGAGTGTTTTATTTGTTTTTGCGAATAAGCAGAGTATCCCTTTGATTTTTTTCACAAATTTATATTTTTTCCAAGAATCGCACTAAAGCATCTTGAGAGACGACCGCAACGTTAAAACGAACTTTAGGGGGGAATTTAAAGTAGCAATTTTGAAAAAAAAATTCAATTTTTTATGTGAGTTATTATGAATTGTTGGCGATTTTTATTTCCTTTTAATCTCAATGGAATGAAGTATTGTTTCCTTTTTGCCGTTGTACCAGCGCAGCGTTCACACTATTCAAAACGCACTGCACTGCATAATAATAACAACAATGCCAGTGGTTTGAAAAACTCAAATGACCACGAAGAAGCTCAGTTCAGTTTACTTTAGTGCTTGGTCGCTCTTTTGCTCTCTCTCTTTGTTAAACGCGTTGAGCAAACACAGCGCAAAGGTGAGTGAGTGAGGTAAGGTGAGTTTAGTTGAGTTGGAGGTGGATGGGGTTGTGATGCTTGTTCTCTGACTTTGGTACACGTTCTTTTGTGGTGCTCTGCTTGGCTGAGAGTGGGTACGAGTGCGAGACAATGATGCTCAAAGCTGGATGTTATGGTACGACGTTTAAAATTTCGCGTCGTTGTGTTCTTTTTACGATTTCTTCTTTGATTTTTGTCTTTAACGGCTCAAGCCCAGCTAAGTATGTAGTGTTTTTTTTTGTATTTTTTGTTACTGCTATATACAATTTGTTGTATATATATATATATGTTTTTGTGTTTGTTTTCTTCTTCTTGTTCGTAAGATTTCTTTTAATACACTGCACTGCTCTGGTCTTCTCACCTTTTTTTTTTAACGTTTTGTTTGTTGTTGTTCGCTTGATCTGATTTTTCAAGTTGAAGCAGAGATTCCTTCTTATGTAGTGTTTTGGTTTAACATTTTTTTTAATTCTTTTTTAAATTTGACAAAATACAAACATTTTTTTTGTTTATTTTTTGTTGTTCACATTTTTTAGTTTTGTTTTTGTGGTTTCACTTTTGTATTTGGTAAGCGTTTTGCGTTATGCTGTTTTTGTCTTGCTTCGAAATTCGTTCGTGTTTCTTATACGAAAATGAAAGTTGCGTATTAAAATGCTTACAAGTCACCGGAATCGGCGTGTGTTTTGGTTTACGTTTGTTGGGCGCGCTTCTTCGATGCAAATCCGTACAGGTGTATGCACATTTCCCATGTACATATGTGCGGGGTAATTAACGCAAATCAACAAATCATAAACGTGCGGTGTGACAAAACTCAAAGTAAAACTTAAGCTGAACGGAGCGCACTCAAACGAACGAACGAACGTACAGCACGACCGACTGCGCTGACTACCACGGACCAAGTGATTCGAAAACCCAACCAGCCAGCCAGTCAAACCGATTGGAGTCATATAGGCGAACCAGAACTTCCATGCTCACGCGACTCTCACACAAACACGTTTTGTGTTTGTACGTTATGCATGTGGGTTGCCAATCACGTTTCTAATGCTCAACGAATTTTTCGGCAAGTTTTAATATTTCAACAAAATAATCAAAATCGTAATTTCTTCAAATTAATTCAAACAATTTCAGTACAAATTCAACATTTCCCGAATTTCTTTTCTTTTAAATCTAGTATTTTACGTTTTTCATTGATGGCAACACTGTTTTCAAACCCAACACCACAGCGAGGGAGAGACCCCAGCATACTCCCATACCCCACTGCGCTCTATAAGGCCATGCCAGAGAGCGTGTGGTGTACGGTTCGTGAGAGTGCGACTGAGCGAGGCGAACGGTGAGCATGTATTGTGTGCAAGTGTAAAATGCCTACATATTGTCTATTGACTGGAGAAGACTGCTTTGCCTATTTAACGCTTCTTCATAGTTAGTGCTGTTGTTGTTGGTGATTTGTCTTGCTTGATGGCCTAGCTGGCGATTACATATATTTCTTGGTCGCTCGCTAGCTTGCTTACTCTCACTCAGGGGCAAGACAATTTCCTTTTCAAATGTACAAGAGAAGCACACAGAAATGTGTTCTTTTTGTGTGTGGGTGTGTGTCAGTGTGAGCGGGAGCCAAGTGTTGAGCTCAGGTATGTTTTGTGTACGTTAGTGAGCTCACTGTTTTTGTTTGTTTTTGCTGTTTCTATACAAAAAAACCCCAAAAAAACGAAATCACTCACATCTTGTAATATGCAAAAATAAAAAAATTTTCATATTTTTAGGTAGGTGTTAGTCGTTTTTCGTGTACACATGTATGTTTGTGAATAATAAACATAATTTCCATACACAGAAATACACAAAAACACACTCAAAACAAACGCCCATGTACAGCAGAATATTGTTCAATGAATTTCGAGTGTGGATGGTTGTGTGTGTGTGCTCATTCAAAGCGATTCATAAATCATGGAATGTACATATCATTTATATATGTAACAGTCGTCGTAATGATCAGCAGCGCCACCAACAACAACGACAATGCGAATAATAAAGATTGAAGCTTCCTCTCCGGCTGTCTTCCTATCTGTTTTTCGTTCAATTCATTGATGATGCACACAAAATTATCAATTGAGTATGTCGATTGTCGATTCGTTGCTCTGTCTCACCTCCCGTCCTCACTGTATTGTTCTTATTAATCAAGCGAAAACATTGTTTCATTCAATTCTCTCTGGCGCTTCCCCACCCCATACGTCCCTACCCTTAGAGTCCTAATTGTGGGTGTTTCCGTGGTGGCTATTGATGATTCGCAAACCAGCGAGTCAGGGCTCAATGATCTCATGCATCGACATGCAGGCGAACATGCCCGACAACACCACTCATAACAAAATGTTGGAGTCATACTTTTTTCCTTTTAATTAAAAACTTTCAATTAAATACAGAAATGAATGAAAATCTCTGCAAAGACTTTCACTTGTTTTGGCTTAGTTTTTTCGTCGTCAACGCAAAATATATATGCCAAAACCGCCCACTGGCGCAACGACAAACGTATCCCTGACCATGAGCATTTTGCCTTTCTTTTTGTTTGCTTTTGATTTTGGCAAGCATTTTCAAGGATTCCCCCAACAACATATAGTATAGCTACTGTGGGGTTACGGCCATACATACCAGAGCACTTCGCCCCTACGTCCTCTACCATGCACTGTTTATATCTCTGCGCTACGAATAGTGCGCCGTCTCTGTTGGAGCCCCCCCGAAAAGCACACAAAAAAGGCAGCAAACACACAAGCTCGTTTGCTTGGCTCTCTCTGTGTGTTTGATAGTCTGCCCACACGTTCGTGGGCTAACGGGCTTAGCTTGAGCATTTGCTGAGGGCACGTGTATGAGAAAAGTCACACTCACACACCGCATGGAATGAGAGAGCCATAATGTNATGAAATGAGAGAGCCATAATATGAACGCTCACGCTTTTGTGACAACGACAAAGNTGGAATGAGAGAGCCATAATGTGAACGCTCACGCTTTTGTGACAACGACAAAGAGTTCTCTCTCTGAAATTCGCCACAAGAGACCATACGAGCGAACGTGCGAGCGAGCGAGCGAGAAATACTACTCGGGCAATAAATTCAAATTTTCATGAATGAAAAACCCACGCACATCGGCTCACATGCCGTTGCGTTGTCGTGTGTAGGTGGGTGGCTGTGCTTTTTTGTGTGTTGCGACGACACGCGACGTCAACGTTAGCGCCGATGCCGACCGCGACGGCGACGCCATTGTTGGCTCATTCAGTAATGGCCAAAGGCCAACGGTGGCGGAGGGAGGTTGTTGAAATTCTAGCACATAAATCCAAAAATACACACAAAAACTAAACGAGAATAACTACAAGAACTAAATGCATNCAAATATTAAACGAGAATAACTACAAGAACTAAATGCATTCCACACAAAAAGTAGCTCAGCCCTAACGCAAATAAAAATGCACGTGTGCTGGTCTCCACACCAAAAAATCCTCTCCATTTGTACAGAAATGTATAAATAAATCGAAAATAAACCGCGCGGGGGCGAGCATCCATTCACCGAGGTATGTAAGTGTTCGAAATCACTTATTACATATTAGAATTGTGGTTGTTGTTGTCCAAAATGTGGGCCACCTCGACAAGTGGCTTTGTCACCGTGGGTGGTTTTTGGTGGGCAGGTGTTTAAAACCAAAATAATCTCTGGCTTAACGTAACGCGAATTGCCAATAAGTAATTGGATGAATAGTTTATGGAACAATTTACATTAAAAGCTTTTAAATGGGAAGAGGGCTGTTGGCTCGGGAGGTATTTACTTGCATTATGGCATTCCACGTAAGGAATGACATATCTCGAACACGTCTCACAAATGTCCTTGCGAAAGCTTTTCCTTCACGTATTACGCATTACTTAGAGTTGGGAAACATTCTTCTGCCACTTTCAAGCATATCTTCTAGCAATTTCAACAATTTGTCATCTCTATTACCTTTCCCCCAACTACCAACACAACCAGTCGTATCCTTGAAAGTGTTATCATCGTCGATGCAACCATCAATGTCACACGCACGCTCATGGACATTCCCACAGTTCAAGTTCAACGGTGCTTTCAAGCGTCAGCCATGTTGAACATATGAGTGAGTGCAGCAATGCAATCAACAGCGACAGAAATGCAATACAGTGGTCACATGTTCTAACGGTACATCGAGTGGTTTCCACTGCCCCAAAGAGAGAGA
>JXPZ01004040.1:1686-12373 GCA_001014575.1 Themira minor
CTGTTCCAGAACCTGTCCGCCGAGGAGATTAAGCTGCGTCAGTTGTTGGCCATACCGCAAATGCTCGAGTGGTGCATGCAAACGCTGTCCCAAATGTTCAATGTGAGTGTGCCCTGGGCGTGTGTGTGCTATATACCCCCCAATCAAGCATTTGTAATTTCCTCAGGTGGAAATGCCGGACTACTCGTGGGAGGAGCGTGAGTCCCAGCCGGATCTGAATTTCTCTCAATACTCGCACAGCTTCCGAGACGGCAAATACGAGGACTTTGACATCTCGAAAGTGTCACCCACCATGGTAAGCGAGATACCCCTTTTTTATATAACGGCTAATTGATCCCCTCCGCTCCTGCAGATGCAAAACAATCTGACCCATTTGAACTACACAATGGATCCCGCCTTGATGCCCATCGAATCGCATGAGAGTAAAGTACTGGTGCGAGCGCTTCATCTACTTTCGACACAGCTCAATGAGAAGGTAAGTCGCAAGATGGGGTTCGTTTTCTTTTACTTTATTTGTCGTTCGATTCTTAGTATGGCAGCAAATTCAATGACTGGTGGCAGCAGCCAACGCTGTACGGCAAAATCGCCAGACAACTGCTCAGCCCTCCCATGACAACGATGTGGTTCGACAAGCCGCGTGGTGTCAACGAATTGTGTGAAAATCCACTGCCGCCGCGTCTGTGTCTGCGACCGTTGGCATCGTATCGTGTGCTGCTACTGATTGGTGTGTCCCTCCTAGTGGGCAAATGCCTGTGGTCGTCGCCCCTCATGGGCTTGTTTGCGTTCATATTTCTGTTCTTTGTGTATATAACTGTACTAGCGATATTGTCATGAGTGACTGTGACTGAACTGACTGATGGAGTGATTGAGTGAGAGCGAGAGAGTAACGACGAAATGAACACAAAAACATTAAACAATAACAAAACCTTTAAAAATCTCTCCATTTGATGGCTAAACGCAACGGTTCCTTGGGNGCACAAAAACATTAAACAATAACAAAAACCTTAAAAATCTCTACATTTGATGGCTAAACGCAACGGTTCCTTGGGCACGGTAATCAAACGCAAGCGACTGTCGATGGGTGTGCTGTTCAAACACTTTAACTGGAAGTTGGCGCAAATCTGTTGGCGAAATGCAAAGATAAGTTGTGATTTGTGGGAATATAAGGTCCCCATACCTTAGCCAGCAGCGAAGCTATTTGATTCATGGCGATCTTGCGGCCAATGCACGCACGATTGCCAATGGCGAATGGCAGACTGCCATGGGCCTGCAGCACGCCCTGCAGTTCACCAGTCTCCGAGTTGCGTTGCCAACGTTCGGGTTGTACACGCAAAGGCTCAGGGAAGTGGTCCGGCGACCTGCCGGCCGTGTACAGTGAAAGCAGCACTAAAGTCTAGGAACAAAGTTTGAACATCCAATTTTTGTGACCTATTTACTAAGTCCCTTACATCTTTCTTAATTTCGAAGCCGCCGAGTGTGCAGTTCGCGTTCATATAACGTCCGATGAAAGGGGCCACTGGGTACAAACGCAGCGTCTCCTTGATCAAGCCATGGACCAGAGGTCGTTGGGTGGGCGGCTCGTAGTGGGCCTCCGTCGACAATCGGTCCTGCAGCCGGTCGTCCTGAGACAACAGATACAGCGACCACTCCACGGTATAAGCTGTCTGGTGGGTTGGCTGCGTTTAGTTCAANGGTTTAGTTCAATGAATGACGTGAAAACGGGGAAGTCCACTCACCGTGTCACNCTGTGAAAACGGGAAAGTCCACTCACCGTGTCACCGGCGGCTATCACCAGATCCACAAAGATGCGCTTGATCATGGCCAACGGCATGCCAGCCGACTGCAATTTGGGAAACAAAGCCTCCTCGTCCAAGTCGAATTGCAGCTCTTCCTCTCCGCTGCTCATCGCCACAAAGCTGTCGATGATTTGTTCGCCCTGCTGCAGCACCTCGGCCACACTCTGACGAAACTGCGACCACATTTGCAAATTCAAGCGTTTGGCTAGCTGCGGCGGAAAGCTCATCAGACGCGAACTGCTCTCGAATATGCGATGGACGATCAACGCGAAATCGTCCAGTTGTTGTTGCAGCCGTTCGCAATGCCCGGCCGATTCGCCGAACATAATCGCACAGATTACTATAAGTGGACATTCGTCTTCAAATTGTTGTTGTTTTTTAATTTGCAACCCACCATCAATAGCCCAGCGATACAATTGAGACTCCAAATTGGGGACCTCATAAAAGTCCGTCTCTTTTGAGGGCACCAGCTCTCGCCAATTTCGCGTGATTTTCTCCGTGCAAGCCTNCTTCTTTTGAGGGCATCAGCTCTCGCCATTTTCGCGTGATTTTCTCCGTGCAAGCCTCGATGTACGAGTCCATCCAATCCAGCCGGCCATTGATGAGAAAACGATTTAAAATTCGTCGATTGTGTAGCCATTCAGTGCCTTCCCTACATAAACGAAAACGAATAATTTGAATATGATTGGCTGTGGGGGCCCCCCTGTTTCGACGGCCATACATAAAGAACAGTCCGCGCTGGCAATTGTACTCGCGATTGTACAGCGTCCAGGCGTCGGGGAGCGGGTGCCGCGGATACTGGCCCTCGTGCACGAACACCGCACGCATTAGACTTGCTGATGAGACAAAGACGGCATCCTGTGTGCCCCCCAAACGTTCGGCAAAGATCGAGCCCAACTCGCTGTGACGCTGGTCGATGTATTTGTGCAGGCTGTTTGTGTGGGACGGAGGAACAAAATTAGCATACGATTTACATGGCTTTGAGTGGCAAACACTCACTTGGCGGCCCCACCGGCTGCAATCAGATCGATCAATGTACCCAAGAGAGGTACGACACCCCGGGCCTTGGGAATCTGCTCGATTTGCTGGGTCTTCGCGCTGACCATGCCGTGGCCCATGAGGCTCAGCAATTTCAGCCACAAACGGCCCAGCACCTTGAGCGCCCACAACAACACATCCGAGGTGGTGTTCAGCATTCTGCTTGCGTTGCGTATGGGCTTATATGCTTTCTCAGCACATACGGGCATTACAATTCAACAACAACAACACTCCTTTCAGTGGGCTTCGTTGCGAAACTCATTACCTGACGTACCCGAATTACAATAAGCACACAATCGCACTTAATAAGAAAACCAACAAATCAAAACAACGAACGAGAAAGAACCACTCGGATGATTTCGGTGGCTGACTGGTTATTGAACCGAAAGAAAAATAACAAAAACGCAGGAGCACGGTATGGGCTCCGATTCGATGAACCGATGAAAGAGATCTGCTTCGAAGAATCGTTGGAATTTTGGAGGAAAGATGTCTTATAGCCTTTCGGCAGAGAGTGGCATGGCAAAGCGAGAGAACTCGCTGAGCGGCGAGAGAGTGAGAGCCCCGCGAAGGTAGAAGAACACGCAAAGGTGAAATTAAACACACCAACACACGTACTCGAAACGCGACTTAACTCTTGCGCACAAACAAACACACACACACACAATCACGCAGGCAAACAAACACAAAAACAATCAANCACACACAATCACGCAGGCAACAAACACAAAAACAATCAAAACCGATAACGAACGCAAATGAAAAACGATAAAGCGTAATTGAGCTCTTCGTTCTGTTGTTGTTGTCTTTGTTCTTGTAGAGTCGTGTGCTTCCTCTCAAAGTTGCCCAGGGTGAGTAAAGACCGAACNAATTTTGAGGTTATGTACGTACAACTATCACGAATTTATTTATTTAAATATTTTCACATGGCCGNCATTTTGAGGTTATGTACGTACAACTATCATCAATTTATTTATTTAAATATTTTCACATGGCCGTAGCTTCTGGTTTAATTTTTAATGTTTGTCCTCCTTGCGTTTGTTTAATTTCTTCTTGTTGTATTTCGTGTCGGGTGCAATAAGCATACGCTGTCGGGGAAAATGTGAATAGATTTGCCAGTTAAATTTCAGAGAAAAAGAATAATTGCTTACCTTTGGGTGATTGTCGTGCTTCCACAATCGGAGCAACATCAAATGCTCACGTTTGCGGAAGGCCCATTCCCGTATGCGCATTGCGCGTATAAATTGCGGTGTGGGCACAACAATTTCTTTGAAGAGTGTAACCGCCTTGCACACCATTTTCATGGCATACTGCGGTGATCGTCTCTTAAAGCGGCCCGTGCTCTGGAAGTGCTGATAATAATCGTGGGCAGGATTCCAACGTGTCATATCCACAAAGCACCGCGAACGCAAGCACAACATCTTCAATTCAGCCTCCTTCATCGGACGGGTAATGTCTTTGTTCCGCGGCTGAAATGCCTTAATATATTCCTTCATGAGATCCATGTTAAGATCCTCGGCACTGCCATCCGTTGAGTTTGAGCTGGAGTTGGATGTTGACGCAGCGCACGAGCTGTCACTCGTCGTAGTTGTGCTGCCTTCGCGCTTAGTCTTCTTGTTGCGGCTGTTCGGCTTGGCTGTCTTGACTTTGCGTACTTTACGGACTGGGCTTTTGTCAGTCTCCGAGGCAGACGAGCTGTCGCTGTCTGGGGCACAACGACCACTTGCGCGTCTTTTTAAACCACGCTTCGCAGGCATTTCTTTAAATATTACTCTATTTTTACTTTAGATGATTTTTATTTATNAATTACCCTATTTTTACTTTAGATGATTTTTATTTATTTGAATTTATTCCTGAGTGCGAGTCTTTTTGCTGCTTGTCAGTTGTCAATGAACATTACGTTCAAAATCTGGGTAGGTAAAGCAGATCTAAAAAAAATCTATTCACAGTCTAGTTCAATCTGTATTGAATTCATAGCATTTATTGAACAATATACACACTCACCTAAAAAACACTCGAATCTCTCAATACAAAGCCCCATGTGTTGTTAAAGCACTCAAATAACAACAACAAAACCAGCTGGCGAGACGACGAGCACGATTGGCACATATACAATGAACAACTGCGCTCTTTCGACGACTAGCTAGCCAGAACATGGTTTAATGCTATGAGTATTATTATTCCCTGAGGAGTCGCGTAGAGCGGTTGTGTTTTGTTATGATGGTTAGCCCAGTGATTATTTCGTGAAATTTGTTTTTTTNAAGCGGTTGTGTTTTGAGACGATGGTTAACCCAGTGATTATTTCGTGAAATNTTAAGCATTTTGTTTTTGTACTTAATTGTACTGTGTGAGTTTATTGTTTTTGTTGCTAGTACTCATCATTGTAATGAGCAGACATTTGAAGAGTGATTTTTAGATTTTTTAAACATTTTAATACATCATTTTACATTGGAACACGAACAAGTGAGTTATACAATAATTATTTTATGCGTTGCCAACGACACGATTGTGTTTATTTATACATGTGACCATGCGTATATACAGACATACATATATGTATGTTTGTAAATAAGCAAAACGTGTGCTTGTGAAAACAGCGAATCGTGCAATTTTTTTTTGTTTACAAAAACGGCTGAAATTCTACGAGTCATGGAGACGACGAAAAAAGTAATGGAAAAAGAAAACACAAAGTTTGAGCACAGCAAATTTTTAATAAATTGATCATTGATGTGTCTGGCGACATGTGTTTTTGTTTGGAAGGAATTTTTGTTTTTGCTTGGATCGGATATAAATTCCACGAAAACACGAATGAGCTCTTTTGTTTTCGTGCAGCTGCGAAATACCGGCATAGTCACTCAACGAAATGCATTCTCTCTGGGGTTTGCCTTGTGTTCAAAAGGTCATCTCGCTCTCATCTCTGTCTCGCACGAAGAATTTTAGCATTCTTCGCCCATCAAGTGCATTGCATCGTTTTATCAAGATATGTGAATATCTAATCGTTTTGATTGTACACTTTATAACACAATTTGATAACGCCCAACCCATGCTAAGCACTTGAGCACTCCTTGCGCAATTTCTGAATTCGGGTTTATGGCAACAGGCGGTGGTTCATTGACATTTCGAATCTCGTATTGAGAGGGAGAGCGCCTTCGCTCAGTGCTCCCAGTGTTATTTTAACCCACTGACCGAGTAACACACATGTACATGTAGTTAGTGGGGTGCACAGTACATCATTTGTTTGGCGAATGAATGAAACAAACGTAAGCATCCTCCCCGGTGTTCTTATCAGCTAGACAACTGTCACCTGTTTTTTTTGCTTTTAAAAGACTTGACGCGCAAATAGCCGAAATCATAAAAGCACTTCGTGGACATGCATGCGATTGACCTTTGTTATCGCTGGGGTGTTCGACAACGTTTGGCAAATGGCAACGACCCCACCGCACCAGGCACATCCTAGAAGAATGATGTGTTTGTTTGTTTATAGGTTGGTTGGTTCGTTGCTAGAAATTAAGCAAATCACTTGTTTGCTGCTCTCGATTCCCCAACCCCCAGACATGAACGGCAATATACTGGTTTATTGGTGTAATTGGGTATATAGCTCAAAGAATGATAACACGCATTCCATGGGGTGGGGGGAACTCAAACAAAGCCTCCCTTTGCTCGCTCGGCGGCTACACAGACTCCAAAAGCCAACGCGGAGAGCCTGTAATCAATGGGCTCTCACTGTTTAACGCTNTTTGCTCGCTGGCGGCTACTCAGACTCCAAAAGCCAAAGCGGAGAGTCTGTAATCAATGGGCTCTCACTGTTTAACGCTGCTCTGAGCTTTGATTAGTCTATGTGGTGTAATTAGGTTTGCTTGAGTGACCTTGTGTTCGGCTGCGCTTCTGATAAGAATGCGAGCGAAAGAAGGAATTCGAATGCGTTTTGGTTCCGTTTTTTTCTTTGCTTTTCAAATTCTACACTTGCAAGTGGCGGTTGGTTTGTCACTTGTCAGTAGGTTCGCAACACCCGGAACGAGGAAGTCCCACTTTCACTCTCTTACGTAGTCATTCTCTTCGGTCGATAAATTGAGCTAAACTTTTGCAGATTTCATTTTCAACGCAATGGACAGTTCACGGAAACNTACGATAAATAGAGCTAAACTTTTGCAGATTCCATTTTCAACACAATGGACAGTTCACGGAAACCGGAAAAAGAGAATCCCCGAAGCTATGCGAATCTCCTGTCCCACCTGCTGTTCGCTTGGTCGGTGCCGCTGCTCTACCGCGGATCGACGAAGGGGCTCAATACGGAAGACCTCACCAAATGCCTGCCAGAAGATCGCTCTGAGGAATTGGGTGATCGCCTGGAAGAGTAAGTTCGCCCAGAAGCACAATGCATGCGTTGTTCGTCAATGTGGCCATATCATATGTCACACTGATAACGGCATTGCATTCATTTCGTGGAAATTGAGAAACCCAAACGGGCATATTTCAACTCTATGAGAAAGAACAATGAGTCATTCTTTGTGTTTTTTCTACTGTGCAGCAACTGNGTGAGAAAGAAACTGACTCATTGTTCTTTGTGTTTTTTCTACTGTGCAGCAACTGGTTTGAGGAAGTCGAAACGGCCAATCGCAAGGGGCGTACGCCGCTGCTCCGCAATGCCATGCTCAAGACGTTCTGGCGTTCGGCCATACTGGACGGCCTCATTTGTTTGATATACATCACAATCAAGTGCGTGTCAATCTAATAGTAACGAATTCATTAAGACTGTACCCCACATCCCCCACCATTGTTATACAATTGTTCACCCGCTTTTGTNCCCCCACACCCCCATTGTTATACAATTGTTCACCCGCTTTTGTTTTTCTCTCTCATCGACGGTTAATTGTTTCGTTGATTAAATCGTATGCCCCACCACCGCGCCAGATCATTGATACCCGCAGTGTTGGCTCAATTGCTGGTGCAATTCCAGAGGCCCGTCTCGGTGCCGGCAAGTGACTCGCTCACCCCATTGAATAGGTCGGCGCGTGCCGTCGAGTCGGCGGGCCCAGCGTGGGGCTCAGCGGCCGGGGAAAATGCCATTGACGTGACGGACAAAATACCAGCTGCGGATGTGGCGTTGCANGCCCGCCGCGGATGTGGCGTTGCAAATGGCCAGCAATGTGACAGTGCTGCAGGCACTCAACGAGTCGCTGTACAGCATTTGGACGGACACCTACGCCCTGGGGGCGATTCTCGTGCTGGCCACGCTGCTGGGCTGCTTCATGATACATCATGTGGACTTGCGGCAGCGTCTGTTGGGTGCCCGCATGCGTATTGCCTGCTGCTCCCTCATCTACCGAAAGGTTGGTTGCCCTCGATGCCATTGGGATTTCTCTCATTTGAATGCTTCCTTGCAGACTTTACGGCTGTCCATGAAGACGGCCGGCCAAACGCCCGCCGGCTACCTGATCAACCTGCTCTCGAACGACGTGAATCGCCTGGACTACGGCTTCATCTTCGTGCACTGGATATGGATCCTGCCCTTGCAGTCGGTGCTCATTTGCTACCTGATCTGGCTGAAGATCGGCATTGCCGCTTTGGTCGGCTGCCTGGGCCTGCTGCTGAAGACCATACCCGTGCAGACGGGCCTCAGCAAGCTGGCGTCGAAGTTGCGCATGAAGACGGCCGAGCGGACGGACGCTCGGGTGGGCATCATGAACGAGCTGGTGCAGGGCATTCAGGTGATCAAGATGTATGCGTGGGAGCGGCCGTTTCAGGCGGTGGTCGCCGAGGCGCGTCGCCGCGAAATCAAGCAAATCCGCTATGCCTCCTATTTGCGCGGCTTCTACTTGAGTACAATGGTTTTCACCGAGCGCTCCACCCTGTACATCACGATCGCGACGGCGGTGCTCATGGGCAACGCCATCTCGGCGGACATTGTGTTCTCGGCGGCCGGCTACTTCAACATATTCCAGCTGGTGGCCGCCATCTGGTACCCGTTGGCCGTGTCGTTCGGCGCCGAGGCCCTGGTCTCGATCAAGCGCGTCCAGAACTACCTGCTGATGGAGGGCCAGGACGGCTTGGGACGCGGCCTCACGCACAAGAAGGAGTCCGTGATGTCCGTGGGCTTCCCCAACGAATCGAAAGCCATCGTACTCAAGCAGATCAACGCGAATTGGGATGTCTCGAAGCCGGAGCAAACGCTGAAGAACATCAATCTGGAGATACAGAAGGGGCAGCTGTGCGCGGTCATCGGTCCGGTGGGAGCGGGCAAGGTGCGTATGCCCTTACCGAGGGGTATAGAAGAAGTTGACTAATTTTCGTTCCTCTTCGGGCAGAGCTCGCTGATGCAGTTGATCTTGGGCGAACTGCCGACGATCGACGGCAGTGTGGTCATCCAGGGGGAACTGTCGTATGCGGCCCAGGAGCCGTGGCTGTTCTCCGGCACTGTGCGCAGTAACATACTGTTCGGCGAGGAGTACGACCGCAAGCGCTACCACGAGGTGACCAAGTGCTGTGCCCTCACCACCGACTTCCAGCAGCTGAGCAACGGCGACAAGACTGTTGTGGGCGAGCGCGGCGCCTCCCTTTCCGGTGGACAGAGGGCTCGCATTAGCTTGGCTCGGGCCGTTTACAAGCAGGCCTCCATTTACTTGCTCGACGATCCACTGTCCGCGGTGGACGCCCATGTGGGTCGTCATCTGTTCGACGAAGTCATTGGGCCGCGTGGTCGTTTGGCCGGCGAGAAAGCCACCCGCGTTCTCATAACACATCAGGTGCATTTCCTCACCGAGGCCGACTGGATTGTGATTGTCGAGAACGGGCAGATTTCGCGGCAGGGCACGTGGAACGACTTGGCCAAGAGCGACTTGGACTTTGCCAAGCTGCTGGAGCGACCGCAGGCCGATGAGGATGAGGACAAACGGCGCAGCGAGAGTGAGACAGAGTCTTCGCACACCGACGACGACGAGGAGATACCGTTCATAGACGGCACCACACGCGATGGCTACCAGCCGTTGCGCCAGAATGGCAGCCAAAATGGATCGTTGCAAAGGAAATCGGTGAGTGGCAACTCCCCATACTTCGTACTGTTTCTTTATGACTCCTGTGCAGATTTCGTCGAACCAAGNGCCCGTACTTCGTACAGTTTCTGTATGACTCCTGTGCAGATTTCGTCGAATCAAGATTTACCCGGTACTGGCGAAGTGGCTGAAGATCAGGCACAAGGCGGTGTCTCGGGGCGCGTATGGTTCGAGTACTTCAAGGCGGGCAGCACCCTAATGAGTTTCAGTTTCATGGTGATGGTGATGCTGATGTCGCAAGTGGTGTGCAGCGGCTCGGACTATTTCGTGAACATATGGACGCAGCAGGAGTACCTGCGCTCTCTGAACGAGCCCACGACTTTCTCCACCTACGAATGCTTGTACATATATGGAGCTCTGATTGTGGCCGTTGTGGTGGTGCGTATCCCTCTCTTGTAGTCCACTGATACCTCAATGAACTCACACACTTTCTGAAATCTCGCAGATGACCGTATTCCGTGGCTACCTGTTCTTCAAGGTTTGCATNGCATGAACTCACACACTTCCTGAAATCTCGCAGATGACCGTGTTCCGTGGCTACCTGTTCTTCAAGGTTTGCATGCACGCCTCTAAAGTGCTGCATGACCGCATGTTCGGGTGCATTCTGCATGCCACGATGCGTTTCTTCGACACCAATCCGTCGGGCCGGATTCTGAATCGTTTCTCCAAGGACATGGGCGCCATCGACGAACTTCTGCCCAAGGCAATGATGGACTTCATACAAATCGCTCTGGTCATGTTCGGCATACTAATCGTGATCACAGTGGTGAATCCGATTCTCTTGGTGGCCATTCTGGTTGTGGCCTC
>JXPZ01004057.1:0-11014 GCA_001014575.1 Themira minor
TTGAGCGGTATCTCTTAAGCGTATTTATGGGAAAATATTTATGATTCCAAAACGAAAACGGCAATCGTCGTTGACATTCAGCTTCGTTCCCCTCTCTCTCTCTCTGGTCGATATCAGCATAAACACTCACATGCCATTCCAGAAATAAACAAATATGGCTGGCTTGCCATTTCCTCCATTCCTTCAATATAATTTATGTTTTGTGTTGCCGGCCAGCTGGCTAAGGGCTGAGGAGGAGCTCAGGTGGAAACATATAAAATTGTCATAATTTTTATATATTTGTTGCTGTTGAGTATAAAAATCAGTCATTCGTGAGAGGGTCGGGGGCAGAAAGTCCCAAAAACTTTGAACAAACTTTGTTTCCTCTTCCTCATGGAAATTTCACATGGGACTTCATTTTTTGTGATAAGCAAAGCATAGAGTCAAAAATGTCCTCAAATCAGATAGTTTCATGGGGACCGAACATTTTTGATTGTTTTGACAAGTTTTCCTTGCCAAGAACACGTTGTCACAATCAAAGAATACGGACCATGTGTTATCTGCCTTGCATGTGCAAGTAAAGGGTGCTGACAAAAAGATTAAAGAGAGCTTAGAACTGTGCTTGGTTAGAGAATTACGTGCCTTAACAATTGCTTAAAAATTCAAATAAAATACTTATCTCTTGTGTTGTACAAAATTAACTAACAAATTTTCATCTCGGTTGTAGAAAACCCTAGCCCCATACACGTTTTCAATATCGGCGGACAAGAAGTACCTACTGTTGGCACAAAATGTGGTCAAACTTTTTCGGCATTCATTTCTGGCCCAGTACACACTGTTTGACATTCAAACTAGGTAAGTAAAAGCGAGCCATCAAGATTAATTGATATGGACGAACACGTGAAAAACCCCGAGTTGAGAGAGAATATCAAATATTTTGGGAAAGCAATTCTTTTCAAAGTCAGTCACTTGAATGAACACAAAAGGTTAAAGGCAATAGCCGAAATCCACATTCGCCTATAAAAAATGGGACTAATAAAGAGTGAACAGACACAATAGATGCAATGAATTTGAAAGTGAGTTGGGCAGAAAAAAAATCAATTTAAAAAAAAGACATTTTTAAGGGTCCTGCAGTAATAGAAGTATTTAAAAAATAACCCAAAATGCACTGTAAATANGTATTTAAAAAATAACCCAACATGCACTGTAAATANAAATCACTACAAAACGTCAACAAAAATCGGTAGAACAAAAAAAGATTCTGGCATGCCAAATACGGTTGCCAAAATTGGGAAAAGGAAATCGAGTGAAATGGATGATAAAATGGGTAGGTGCCAAAAGCAAGAAACTAAACTAAGATTGATGTAGAGTAAATCGTTAAGTGTAATTTGATCAGTATTCCATAATAATCCTACCTAATCTACATGCCAAGTGGTAGGTGTGAGTGTGTGAACTTGGCACAACTTCGTCCCCACATTCTAATGTAGCATAAAGCCATAATGGCTTCATTTATCCGACCCCAATATGGGCACCTTTGTCATAAGCCCGATTAAGAAACCCACCACACAAGGATGCGGCGAAGCCATGAAAATGGGTTTTGTTTGCAACTCCGAGTAAACTACACTGAGATTACATGAAGGTAATTTATGTGATGAGAATGCTAGAAGCTTTATACTAGAAACTATTTCAGGAGAAGGTTGTCTTTTGATTAGTTCACTGGTTTTCCTTTGACAATACGTAGCAATCGTGGTCATCATCATTTCGAAATATTTTGGGTAACTTTGTATCCTCTTAGAGAAATATTGAACTTCGTTTCTTGTTGCCTTGCCACGTCTCTCCTTCTGAGAAGGAGTAAGCTATTTGGCACCATCGACGAAAATCACTTTCGTGCCAAGTCTTGGCTCGCTATAATGGTGATGGCGATAGTAAATGGGCATTACATGCCGGAACGTAGCATTTCGGTTCATCTTAAATAATAATGTAATTTATATATATACAGCTCTAAGCCCCTGATGATTTGGGGTTGAGAAAAGGCTACAGCACATCTCTAAACACATCCCTCTTTTGTACGTTTTTCAGTGAAAGCATAAAATTGCACATCGATGAGAATCAGAATGAATGGCCGTACATGAATTATGCTCGTTTCGCACCGACTGGCAGTGCGCTAGTCCTCGTCTACAACTACGACATCTACTACCGGCCGACTTCACGCAGCAGCCAGCAGCAGGTGTACCGTTTGACACGTGACTCAGGGCCCGGCGTCATTTACAATGGCATACCCGACTGGTTGTATGAAGGTAAGCACACCAACGAACACGAAATTCGTAATAAGCAAAGAATGGCACAAGTGATTGGGGGCCAGTCCTAGTTCTGAATTGAATTTCCTCTGACGTAATTTAATTGAGATTCACTCTTGAACAGAGGAAATCCTTCAGTCGAACAATGCAATTTGGCTATCGAATAATGGCCATCTGATGCTTTACGGCGTGTTCAATGATTCGCTGGTGCAGGAGCAGCACTTCGCCTGGTATGGCACAACAAACGGCGGCAACTTGAATGCATACTTATATCCGGAAATTCGCTCATTGAGGTAAGTGTCAAGAATCAAACTAAGGGATTCCAACACAATCGCCAGATATGGCTTAGAAATATCAAAGGAAATCAATTATCTGAGAGTATGAAAGAAAAAACCAACCCACAACTCTTCACAAAAAGTCATTATAACCGTCAAAGTTAAATTAAATGTTTCCCCTTCTACACAGTCGCAATCACTTTATATTCAAAGACAATTTGTTTTTAATGTGAAGCCCCATGCATTTGCGCTGAAAAAAAAGTCTCCTTGGTGTTACGATGCTAAGCTAATTAAAAGATTATCATAATAAGCTCATCCGGGGGAAAGAATAATCACACCAAGGAAAGAAGGAAAAAAAAGAATGGAAATGTATATGGCAGATCCGCGTAATTATGTAAGCATGTGTGGGCGGTGTGCAAATGGGAAATAACTGACTTCCTTTTTGACACCTGGTCAATTTGAGGTGGGCCATAAGAANATGGGAAATAACTGACTTCCTTTTTAACACCTGGTCAATTTGAGGTGGGCCATAAGAATGACATTGACGGCGGGAGTTCATACAATTTGTACAAATTTAAGAGAAAATTGAATATTAATTTGAAAATTTTCCTTTCAAACGTTTAAACAGATACCCCAAACCGGGCACTCAAAATCCCACAGTTACGCTGCGAGTGGCCGATATCTCTGATCCCAGGAGCTTACAGATGCGTGATGTCCAGCCACCGCAAGTTCTTCTAAACGAGTAAGTACTGGCGCTCACCCAAAGTGTATAAATAAACACTCTGTTTCGTTCACCTGGGCGCAGGGATCATTATTTCACAAGTGCCGGCTGGGTCAGCGACACGGAAATTAGCGTCGTTTGGTTAAATCGACCGCAAAACATTTCGGTGACCAGCATTTGCACGAGTCCGCTGTTTGTATGCGTCGAGGTAAGCAGTGGGCGAGTGTCTCATCCAGAGATTCAATGAAACAACTGTATAATTTCTCAGACGCACCGGGTAAGCGGAGACGGTCGCGGCTGGGTGGACACATTGTCGGTGCCGTTGTTCTCGGCGAATGCCACTTCTTATGTGGCTATCTCGCCGTTGAGGGACGGAAATTCTGGTGGGTTTTGGAAAATTTTTCCTCAAGAATCGAATTGAATTCGTCCCTCCCAACACACAGGTTACTTTCGGCACATTGTGCATGTGCATGTGGCGCGCAAGAGAGTGCTGCCGCTAACCCATGGCCAGTATGAGGTGAACACCCTGCTGCACTGGGATCAAGTGGATAATTGGATGTAAGTGCCGCCTCACGACTCATAAATAAATTGAATTCTCAATGCATTTTCCGCAGTTACTTTTTGGGGACCCCCGACCGTTTGCCGTCCCAACAGCATTTGTATCGCGTGTCGGCGGTTCCCCCGAGGCATGGCTCGGCCTTGCAGTCGCCGGAATGTCTCACATGCCCGGCGGAAATGCAAAATGGCCGCGAAAGCAGCGAAGGCCACACAAAGGCCCCCCCGAAACTGGTGACGGCCTGGGACGATGACTGGGAGGAGTCCGAGGAGCATCAGACAATGCCGCCGCCCACAATAACGCCAGAACACAAACACGCCAAGGTGCCGTTACCTTCACAGGTGACCACTGATTGTCTCTACCACACGGCGAAATTTGCCGAGGCCTCGCAGGCCAGATATGTGCTTATCGAATGCCTTGGCCCCATAGTGCCCTCATCGAGTATATACTCAATTGGCTCCACGAAAACCAAGAAAAGGCACCACATCGAGGATACGGCATATTTGGGGCCCCTGGAGCTGGTGCTCACCTTACAGAACAACACCAGACTCAAAGAGAAGATGGCCCGCACGGCCATGCCGCAGGTCAAAACCTTTCCCGTGATGATCTCCGGCGGCTATCATGCTCAGGTGAGACTCCTGCTGCCGCCGGTGCTGCGCGAAGACGAGATCACCCGTTACCCGACCATATTGCATGTGTATGCGGGCCCGGGCAGCCAACTGGTGACGGACAAGTGGCACGTCGACTGGAACACCTATTTGGCGGCTACCAAAGACTACATCGTGGTGGAGATCGACGGCCGTGGCTCGTCCGGCCAGGGCTACCAGTTGCTGCACGAAATCTACAAGCGTCTGGGCACCGTCGAGATATCCGACCAGTTGGAGGTGAGCGAATATCTGCGAGACAATTTGCACTTCATCGACGGGCGACGCATGGGCGTGTGGGGATGGAGTTACGGCGGCTATGCGGCCGCTTTGGCCTTGGCGGGCACCCAGTCGATATTCCAGTGCGGCATCAGTGTGTCGCCGGTGACCAATTGGAAGTTGTACGGTAAGTGGGCGAGAAGGGCACTCGGTTCTAAGTAATCAAAACTGTTCCACAGATTCGACATACGCTGAGCGCTACTTGAGCTTCCCCAATGTCACGGACAACTACAAAGGCTACGAGGAGGGGGATCTCTCCAAGTATGTGGACAACCTGCGCGAACGACAATTCCTGTTGGTGCACGGCACGGCAGACGACAACGTTCACGTGCAACAGTCGATGGTGCTGGCTCGGGCGCTCACCAACAAGGGTGTGCTCTACAAGCAGCAAATCTACCCGGACGAGGGCCACAGTCTGTCCGGGGTGAAGCGGCATTTGTATCGCTCGATGACAAGTTTCTTTGAGGACTGCTTCAAGAAACTGGTAAGCAACTAGGGCGCTCCGATCGGCTCAGCTCTTTTCCCCACTCGTAACAAATAGGACTTTTTTGAAACTTTCATTCACTTTCTCTCGATTTTTGTCCACGAAATCATTCGTTTTTACCCTTTTTGACCTCCTCTTTACTATTATGCAATACAATACCGACAATCTCATTCAATCTATATTCAAATGTCTTCATTCAATCTACATAAACTATGCAATTTTTTAGCTTGATCAACAGCAGAGCAATCAAACTGACTTTACGGATTTTTTGGATTTGCAATCGATTTACTCGAGCACATAGACGTTATCCAATAACCCCCAATACCCCCAACTACCTAGAAACTAATTTTCCAAAATATTTTGAATTTTGAAAGGTATACCGGAAAAAAAATACTGAATCTATATTTGTCGTTGTTACTGTTATTGTTGGTGTTGATTTCATTTGGTTTCGTTTCCTTGTTTGGTGTATGTGTTTGGGAACCGAAAAGGTTCTCAGGAGTATGTTTGATGGTGTCATTTGGGGTAGGAAAAGATTCGACGATTTTAAGCAGCCGTCTTATTTGCGTGTTATTAGTGAATTGAAATGCTTGCGAGGCCCGTTTATATTGTGAATTTTATCTATGCTCAGTATCAGCGTAACTTTCTCACGTCTTATACGGAAATGCTCGATCTTTTTCATGCTTCATTTTTCTTCAACAATCATATTTTTCATTCTTTCATTCATTCTGTTCTAACCAAAATTATGGTATAATTTTCAAATCTATGCAACCTTTTGAATAATTCGTTCAACAAATATATGCCTACAATTTTCTATTAAAGTATTTTCATTTCTCTGCCTACGCCTAACTCCAGAATAATGTATGCCTTATTTGATCAAAATTCTATTTCTTGCCACACACAAACACACACACTCTTTGAACGCCTACACTTGCATACAGTCAATGTTGTCCTTTTTGTTTATTTGCAATTGCAAACACGCCACTGCAGTTCTAATGTTTTTTTCCAATATCTTATTTCGTGTTTATTTATTTATTATTCTTATGCCATATCTTCTGCTGCAGGTGCCGCCGGAATCGAAAGCAGGCCTGGGCAACGGCGGTGACATGCAGCCGCAATAAATCAGTGGATAAGAAATGACTGCCAGATGGCCCCAAAACGTTGGAAATTGCATAATATTCAAAAATGTGGCTTTATGCGAGCAACAAAGACACCACAATCAATGAACAGGCAAAGAACTCTAAAAGCAAATATGGTTGTGAATTGAAGGAGTAAGAGAACAAAAACCAACACCCAGAAAAATTACCAAAAAGTTGACTTCATCATGTGAGTACAATGCCGCTACAAGTTTGACGATTTTCATGTAGAAAATAATTGTGAATAAAACTATTATGTACGTATGCCTAAGTTAGTTGCACTAAATATTATTATGTACATTTTCAAATCCAAGTGAAATACCCCATGAATTGCTCAAAAAAGTCCCATCAAAATTTGTATAAAATCTACGTGAAATTAACATTAAAAGGGAGTCATGTTATGTTGGAAGATATTCCCAGCATCCACAAAATGGCCTCCAAAACGGCGCTTTTTAATTACAACAACTAGATGCCTGCAAGAAACAGGCAATGACGAAATGAGCTGGCCGTCTTTGATTTCAGTGTTACTCCTTTGTGGCACACTTTTTATGACGCAATGGCAATGGTGTCATTGTTCTGAGTCTTTAAGCTCGACGATTTATTAAATGAAATGAAATTGCGTTGACTGCTTTTAATGTGGTTTTTGTGTATTTGTGTTATATTTAATTATGAATTATGAATTTCCCAACACAATAAGCCCAAAAACAATGTGCTCCGCACAATGGTGACAAACACTGTTTCAACATAAAAACAACACACAATACAAAGCCTCAGTGGAAAACATTAAATTTGTACACAAAATCTGCTCTGACCTCTGCGCAATTGGCGGCAAAAACAAAAGAGCACCCAAATACAAGCAAATTCACTTACGTATTCATATGAGTGAGCATCGGAGCGGATAGGCCGAATATCATGGTTATTTTATGTGGCCGAGAAACTGTTCGTATTCGCAGCCAGGCATTCATAAATTCCACCGGTCTTGACAGTATCCTGCAAAAAAAGTAAAAAATGTAAATTGAGCGCAACATTTTAAGAACACCGAAAATATTTTGTTGAAAACAGTAGCTCGTGTTAAAGGGGTCACATTTGGGGCTGTCATGCGACTGTCATTAGCCTTTTGTTCGGCAAGTTATGACTATGTAAGGAAAGTCTTTGTGGCAATCTTTCATTCTCATCCTATGCGATTCTACTTCATTGTTTAATGTGGCCCCTCCGCTAATGCGCTTGTTTTGCAGTTCAGAGGATAATTAACGGCAATGACTTAGTAGAGCAGCTGAACGGCCCTGTGGCCCATGCCAATGCATACCTCGGTTAATCATTACAAAATCATGAAAGTTTTCGGCTTTTGTCTTCCATGGAACGACTCAAGGGTGTGACTGGAATTGTCTACCAAAAACTCTCATTATAAGTTTGATTGCTATTAAGTGTAGCAGTTGAAATATTCTGTCTTAGCCAAATAATTAGATTAGACAATTTTGTTGCATTTGCAGAACCTCCTAAGCTTTTTTGCATTCATTTTAAGAATACCCAACAAAACTAGTCTGTATTATATGTAAGGACCAATTAGGCGTGTTTGAATTGAATTCCAAATTCCTCGATAGTGCATGTAGGGTGAGAACTCAAATAGAACCCAACAATTATAGCTTTAGTCGTCCCAAGGCGAATAAGAAAATAGTAGTCCAAAAAAATTTTTGTAGAATTAAAAACTGAATTAAACTTTATAGTTTTCTTATTGTATTGTATTTGTAATGATTAAAGTACTGGTGAAGTCAAGTGAAACCTTACCGAAGGGTACCTACAAGAATTCAAAAAAGCAATAGTATTATTTACTCAGCGTTGATTGAAACTTGATAACATAATGAAGATTTATTGAATCAAAGGAAATAATATTTAAAATGAATCTCCTTGAACTGTGTAAAATAGTCCCTGTTAATAAACTCTAAGCATTGTCTATATATTTGCCGATTAGCCCCTTTTCAATGCCTTAAATAGAAATTACGAAAGAACTATTTATTCCAATTAAAGTGAATTATATATACATAAATACCGTTAGAGTTACACATAGAATTCATTTCGAGTTAATTGCTTTATATATTGTTGCATGCGTGAGTTTATACCCCCAATATGTAATCATTTCGCCGTAGCGCTCTTCTGCCTCAGACCTGCGAATCTTAGAAGCAATTAATTTCAAATTTACCAATGAACTCTCTACTCTTAGTGAAACAAAATGACTTTGTGATCTATATCGATGTTCTACCTTATAAACTTAAGAGTAAACACTTAAATAAACCAAATTCAACTCTATACAAAATCTATTTAAGTTTTCTACTGTTTAAAACGTTGAGATTTCAAAACATAAATATAGAAGAAATGTTGTTCGAAAATGAAAATCGATATGTTAAACGTGTTAATTTACAAAAGTTGAATCATTAACGAAATTCTGAGCAAACTGTGGAACCTAACATTAAGCTATGAACGAGCGGAGAAATAAATAAGTAAAACTTCAAGAAGATCGCTCGTTTGTTTCACTCACGGGGAATCCGGAAATTCATGCCAAACGAAATCTCTTCGAAATCTGCTGCCAGATTTCCGGCAGCAAATCTCTTTAAGAGGAACTTTTCGCCTAGTGGCAGTGTGTATCCCATGATAAATACAACGACGGGGAATGACAAACGGGCTCAACCGTAGGACACCACCTACAAGTGGGCAATAAATTTTCCAAAGGTTTCCAGGAAGGAGGCAAACGATTTCCCCCTCCTGTTGATTTAGCAATATAAATAACAATGACAAGAACAAGTAATATGGACAAGAGGCCACAAAAGGCAACGTCCAACGAGCACTTGCCACTGACAGCAATCACGGGGGTCGCTGGAAAACTGGAAGCAAATGAACAAAGGATATCAACGTGGGAGGGGGGGCATATATGGGAACACAGCATGCACACGCGGTAGCCACACAGTGACGCGAAGTAGGAGGGCAATGTTTACTTTTGCTTGTTTTCGGTTGCCGTTA
This sequence comes from Themira minor, assembly GCA_001014575.1. Lineage (NCBI taxonomy): Eukaryota > Metazoa > Arthropoda > Insecta > Diptera > Sepsidae > Themira > Themira minor. The sequence goes on from JXPZ01004057.1 coordinate 9,381, forward strand.
TGGGGTTCGGAGTGTGGCTACTGAGGCTTTAAATGTCATTTTGCCGACGACACCACGTTGTCACTAAAAATATGTCATCAAAGTGGAATGATCTAGTCAACTTTGCATTATAAATTCTACACTTTGAGAAAACGTCGAGTCGACTCTAAACAAAACTCGTAGAAAATTGTTTTGACGTGAAGCAGTAAATACGTCTAAATTGATCTAAAATGGCCCCGCCATCAAAGCGTTCCAAGCATTACAACGTCGATTTGGTTGATTTGATACGTAAAAATCAGCAACGTCGTCGCGCTTTGGAACAATACGATTTGGGAAACAGCTCGGATAGCGATTCGTTCTGTTCTAGTGAGGCCGCTGACTCTCTTTTCCCTAGCCAAGAGTCGATTGCATCGAAGGTCGTACGCCAAGATGCTCCTGTAGTGGACCTGGAAGGCGTAGACAGTGCACCGAAGGTTATCACTTCAGTCTCAACGGTGGTGTCTTCCAACGCAAGTGGTGCTTCTGCTGAAGAAATTGCAAATGAAGACAACGAGGACAACGAGGACAGCGAGGAGGATCAAGAAGATGACGGCTCATCTTCCGAAAAAAATAGCAGTCACGAGTCTTTGCCAGCGAATAACTGAACAGTAAAGTGAGTTTTAGTATTTTGATTTTTGTATGAATTTATGAACAACTTTAAAAATTATCTTTCAGCTATTATTCTCCTGTTATAAAATACACCGTTCGGTTTATGTCCATGATATTTCCCTGAGAAAGGGAACATTTTCTAGTCACCCTGTGACCATATATTTTAGTATATATATATACATATAAAACACCCTGTGTCACCCATATGGTGCCAATATTAAACGATTCTACTCACCCGGTGCTCTCCCATCCCTTCTTCAACTTTCTTGTTCTACTTCTTATTCTTCTTCTTGATCTTCTCCATGCAAACATCACACAATTATTTAACATTCAATACAACACTAAACACACACCCGAAAACTTTAAAATAATGTTCACTTAGTCAAATAACACTTTTCTGATATATTTCTAACACAATAACACTTGTTTAAAAAGAAATTAAGAAGTTTGATGTTGATCGTCCACGCGCGTTCTAAAATGTGTGATCTCCAACTAAGCAAATCTCTACACACAGAGTTGAGTTTTTCGCAATAATGACAGTTGTGGTGTGAGTGGGGAGAGGAGAGTTCATTGGCTGGAGATATATATACATATTAACAAAAATATGCACACAAAGTGATAAAATTATATGTGAAATGTGAAATATTATATATAATAAAAAATATAAAAAAAGATAGTTTTTTGTTAAACTGAGTGTGAGTTAAGTCAACCGTCCAAAACCCATCCAATAGTATCAGCAGTAAGGTGGTAACATTGCAAAATATTCCCGCGCTCCTAATAAAATATGTATTTANATATTCCCGCGCTCCTAATAAAATATGTATTTATAATAGCTCATAATTTCCATAAAGACATTCTCCTCGAGTAAATTGAAAAATTATAAACCACACGCTAACCATCGGACCTCATCGGAAATCAATAAGAAACTTAGAAACCGCAAGGAATGTGTTCAAATTGAATTTAGGTTAGACAGTTAGTTGATAGGGTGGGATGGGTGGTGTGGGGAG
>JXPZ01004071.1:0-13336 GCA_001014575.1 Themira minor
CAATCTCACTGAGAAAGAGAAAGTAGACTCAGAAAGAGTGAGCATTTTAGACAATTTAAGGAACAAAACAGATGTTGCTGAAAATCAACTTTTGTACATAGCAAGTTTGTGAGAGATCGAAAAGAGTAGTTTTGAAAGACCTTTAAGAATAATATAAATGTGACAGATGAAGAGAGAAGAGAACTGCTAAATTTACCGCTATTTCATACTGAGAGAATTGCCAACATTGAGTAAAGAACAGTTCAATGAGTGAATTACGTTGACTTTGTTTAACCCCCATATATTTGTGCTTGATAAGAGATTTCTGAGAGCTGTGTAAACAAATGCTCAATGAGCGAGAGAGCGGATATGTGCTTTGAGTGAGCATTAACGAGGTAACGGTATATGAGCAAAACACGTTTCGGGCATCCCATAGAAGCTTTTCACCATTATTATTATTGTTGTCCAACCAACTAAATGTGTTGTTGTTCCTGTTTTGTTTTCCTGAATATGCAAGAAGGAAACGTTCGCTGTGTATGTGATTACGCATACACACAAGCATTGGGCTGCAATGTATGTACGACCGTTATAATAAGCGTGTGGTAATTTCGGTCTATAAACAGAAACACGTTTTTATTTTTGGCGCTTTTGTTGGAGCACTTCCACTTGATACTTCCACCAAGATACATGAGAATTGTTTGTGTAATGGCGGGCCGGCTGTGAGGGGTCACTTTGGCATTTTAAAATACTGCAGAATAGGGCATGGTTGTATTGTGATCGAATGTGCCGTTATCTTGTGCTTTCTGCNATGGCATGGTTGAATTGCGATCGAATGTGCCGTTATCTTGTGCTTTCTGCCCACCAGTAAAAAGAAGGATGTGCTACACACACACACAGACCTTTCGACGACATAATGACACTTTTTGTTTGTTTATTGTTGTGCTGTGTTGTTGGGGAGACAGCAGCGAAAACGTTTTGGCCGCCCTCAAAATGACATGAACTGAACTCATCTTCTCAAGTGTTCCATTTCCGATATGAGAATATGAAGTACCTGTGAGTGTGTGTGCGTTGTTGCCGTCGTTAGAATGGGGGTTAGTATTTGGCCAAACATTTTTGCTCAAATTGTGATGACAGTCAGTGGCTTAAGTGAACCACCACGCGCTTTTCTCACTCCAGTTTTCACAAAAAAATTATGTTACAATACACACACACACACAATGGCAAACGCGCGCATTATTAGGGTGATGGCAGCTACAAGAAGGCATCCAGGATATCCTAGTATACATGAAATCTACACTTGACCCACCTTTTTCGCCGTTGTTGCCTTTGCAACGTAACGAAACCACCTCTGAATTGTCGAAGCTAACAAAAAATAGCAACTGTTTTTTTAATTTCTCTAACTATGCCGTTTTATAATCTCTTGAATGAAACATTAAAACGNTCTAACTATGCCATTTTATAATCTCTTGAATGAAACATTAAAACGGCCATCACACACCAATACACACACACATACACGTGCGCATACATACATGCACGAGAACGAGTTGCGAGCACGAGTGGTATACGAGAACTACAAACTCACACTCGTAAATCTGGGCACACTCTCCACAATATACGCGCGTGACTGCCTATGAAGCACGGATGCGTGTTTTTTTCTTGGAATTTTTTATTTTGCTTGTATGTGTATGAATGAATGTATGTATGTGTGTGTGCGTTTGGTCGGGGTGCTATGGATCTCCAGTGTAAATGACGGTGTACGCCTGGTTTGGGGCTACGTGGGAGTCGGGCCAGAAATTATGTCCTTCCATTCATGGCCCAACACTTTCATTACACTTTGCACTTCCCCGTTTTGTAATAATTTTCACGAATTCCGCGGGTGAGAGGGGGTTTTCGCTAAAAAAATGTTTGGGTTTTTTATTCGATTTTTNTTAATTTTCACGAATTCCGCGGGTGAGAGGGGTTTTTCGCTAAAAAAAAATGTTTGGGTTTTTTATTCGATTTTTCACAAATTTTTATTTCCGAGAAATCAAGGTTAATCGCACATTTGCTATTTGTAAATAATTCAATTAAACAAATACCGACACAATTAATTTATTTACACTTTTAAGGGTTTCTGTAGGACATTTTCTTTCGCGTATTCAGCACGTATCCTCCAAAATGTTGTTCATATTTAAATTTTTCCTCTAATTTTTATTTTCTGCCCATTTGTTCGATTCGCATTTTCTCACACGAAATTCCCTTTAGCCCTTTATTGAACATTTTTGTGACGTGTTGTAAAACGTCACAAAAATGTTCAATTTTTCTTTACATTTTTTTGTTTAGTTCTATGAAAACTCATATGGTATTGAAACTTAAAGCTACTTAATTTTCTTTTTCATCACCTTTGCTTCTTTGAAAATAGGCATAAAGATGGATGGATGGAATTTTTGGTGTGTTGGTTGTACTTTTTTGTGTGAAATTTCCAAGTAAATTCCAACAAAACAACGGTAACCGTTAGCAGGCTGAGACGAATAGACACACACACACGCACACACGTACACAAGCAACGACGCACACACACACACACACACAACAGACGATTTCGAGTTAAATCATCAAACTCGACGAACGACCACCACGCACGAACATCAAAATCAGTACTTAGCCAAGTGACAAACGAACATATCCTTTTTGCAAAGCGACGTGCTTTTCCACACACCAACAACACACCACACTCAAAGAGAACCNAAAGCGATGTGCTTTTCCATACACCAACAACACACCACACTCAAAGAGAACCAGCTTGAGTGCGGAAATTGTGTGCTTTCTGTCAAATCGCCACTGAGACTGTCACAGCCCCGAACATATGGGCCTCGCCGAGAGCATTTATTTTTGACAGAACGTACGGGGTGAGTGAATGAGTATTCGCAGTGAAAGTTGTTGAAAAGCTTTTCAACTTTCAATGCGCACCTGTAATCTATGGGGAGTTTTTGGCAGCCATGTTGAATTCATTGCTGCTCCGACTACTATTTCAACTGTTCGAACAAGGTAATCGTTAAGGATAATCGGTACAAGTCGGCAAACGTCAACAGCGAAATCAACGTAACCCTGTTATTAGTGTTTCCCACCCTATCTCTCGCTCTGAGTGTTCCAATCGCTACATGCCAATTCCATCCACCGCTGCTGATAACACAATACAAAATAATCAACGGCCCGATCGTTGCACCAGCTGTATTGTTCAAATGTTCAAATATTGTTGATAAACACCGACGATCGAGCCTCGGCGAGTCAGTGCCGCAACGACTACTCATCGTCATAGATCGGACNACGGCGAGTCAGTACCGCAACGACTACTCATCGTCATAGATCGGACCGTTCAATTCGATTTTTGTTCTCGTTTTGTTTTTTCAAATTTATCAAAATAAAAAAAAAGTTATTAGTACCCGGAGGTCCCCTACCAACAGTGATTTCGTACGTTTTTCAAATGAAATGAGAGTTTATTTCCCACACTGCAACGAACATGGAGAAGTAACGCAATTGAAAATTCCAAACCAATGCACTTAACATAACATTTGTTTCCTTTGACGCAGAATAAAGAATAAAGTGAAGGCGTTTGTGAAAACATTATTTTGGTTTATAATCGCGTGCGGCCTGCTGCCAGTGCTGGCGTTATCATTTGTATGTAAGTACACACGGGGTACGCAACTATTAGAGCAGCCTAACAGTTGGACAGTCGAATGCCTCAAGCAATTAGCCAGGCAGACTAATTCGAATTTATATGCATTGACCGCCAAACACCGAGCATAATTGGCGAGATAAGCTTTTGTGGTGGACGCCACTTGAGGTGTGCATGAGCGTTCTAATTATAACGCGAAATGTATTCTATCCGCACAAATTTCACAGTAATTGAACCTTTGAACCGTTATATTACTCATGCGTTATGAAGTGACGATAAGGCTCCAACTTTTGCTACCCAAACGAAACAAAGAAGAAATCGAAATTAGAAATCACCTTAGATCCGGCCTCTTATCGAAGGTGTCTGGCAGCTTGCTTGAGGAAACTTTTCACTTATGGGGCATTCAGGCATTTGAGGCTGGGCCATTCTAACGAGCGAAGTACAATAATAATTTCACTACTTGCAGTTGTCTACTACAATGAGAAACTGGTGGGCTATGTGCTCAGTCTTAAATACCCGACCCTGACCAGATCCAAGTCGAAAAATGTGCGCGTTGTCATCGACACCAAACAGAATGCCGGTGTATTTCACTTTCTGCTGCAAGTGCAGGGCCCCTGTGACTTTGAGCGCATCAAACGGCATTACGTCGAGTACTTGACCGAGGCCCGCGACAAGATGGGCAATTTGAAGTACCCGAAATTGAGGCAAAAACTGTTATCCCGCTGGGGTCATTACTTCTGGGACAACGATACGAGGTGAGTGGGCTGTGTACTGGCATGGAAGGCATCTACCAAATCACGATTTTCGTTGGAATAGCAACTTCAACATCGACAATCAAGTAGTACTGGCGTCGGCGGTACATAAGGGCCGCCCTGTGAATGACTCCAATTTACAAGAATATGTGAGTGATTTCTGTTTCAAGTATATGCTGCCGGATAATCCCCAATGGCAAGTCATCGTCATACCGGTTACAAACGCCAGTGAAGAGGTGAGTTCAAATTTAGATATTTCCCGGAATCTCCTTCTCAACACAAGTACTCTCCCAAGACTTCGTCGCACTATTATGTACTGGTCAAACTGNCAAGGCTTCGTCGCACTATTATGTACTGGTCAAACTGCATCACATGATTATGGTCGACGAGGAGGATCTGCACATTAGTGAACTGCTCATGCTGAAAGACAGCAACGTTGGGTCGCGGCAACGTGCCATCGAAATGGACGAGCTCTCCGCAATGTCCAAGTCGCCAAGTCCAATGTCGTATTTCGTACGCAAACCCGAGCACATAGAGCACCTTCTGAGACACTTGGCCAACTTGGTGGTGAAGCGTTGGAAGGCCTTCATTTATGAATATGAATCTCTCGACTCACCCGACGGTCTCCGAGAACCCGACATCACCAACGTCACCCAACTGTTGTCCGTGCTGTTGATTTTGTGCGTAAACGTTTGCATGTCGTACTGGGCTTCAATGCAGGCCCGCCAAAAACTACAAAGACGTCGTTCCCGGTCTGCCTCATCGGACACCCCGAATCGTTGGCAACTCTTTGTGAGTCTAGTGCATAAGGAGGCCGACCTGCGTGGCCTTTCATGGCCGGTGGCCTACAGTGCAGTGTGCTGGTCGTGGCATCCCGCAAATTTNACTTTCATGGCCGGTGGCCTACAGAGCAGTGTGCTGGTCGTGGCATCCCGCAAATTTGGCCAAGACGTGGACAAAGTTCCTGTGGCGTGCCCATGTCAACAATGTCGTCCTCATACCTTACCACGTGTATCGGGAGATTATGGCCTTGGGGGACTTGCTGTGGCATAGGCGCCCTAATTTGGACACGCAATGCGGGCGCCTGTCTTTNCTGCGAGACTTGCTGTGGCATAGGCGCCCGAATTTGGACACGCAATGCGGGCGCCTGTCTTTGTACGTGCCGATGGTGGTGAGGGCTTGCATTGAGCTTTATCAGATCTGCTACGACGTGTACAAGGCCCCCGTGCATATCTACGAGGAGTTGTTTCAGTATGCCTCTAAAGAGTCGAACTCGTTGCAGAAGCAATCCTTGTCGGGCCGCAAAATTGTGTCCTTCACCAAATCGATTGACGCGGCCGATTTGCGCCAACGAATTCAGTTCAGCGACCAAATGCACGAAAAAGACTTCATATTGGCGTGCGTGGCCGGGGCCATTCACGATTTCTTCAAGGAGAACGAACAGAACGAGCCCGTCCCGAAAATCATCAACACCACGTGCCGCTCCATCGCCCGCGAATACTTTACTGAGCGCGCTTGCAACGAAATCCGTCATGTGGGCGGCTTGAGCTTCCTGCATTTGCCTTTACGGCCGGCGGATCGACAGCTGGCCGAACAAGTGCACTCGATCGCGAAGAACATTCGCAGCAAACAGATAATGATCTATGCGGCCTCCAAGTGCCAGGCGCAATACGACTTGCTGACCAATGCGGTGCCTCGTGTGTTCACCAAGATCTGCATCAACTACTTCTCACTCATGTTCCCGGTGATCATCACCGAAGTGTATGGCAACTCGTCCGAATTCGCAACGCTGTGGGGACAAAAAGTGGAGGACGTGCTGCTGTTTAGGCCGCCACAATCCAAAGCCGGTAAGTGCTACCCCCCACAATAGAACAATTGCATACTTGAATGGCTTCTACTCCTGGTTGTGTTAAAACAGGTTGTTCCCTGAGCATTCATCACTTTGGCGATAAGTATCGTTTGGCGGTGATGGCAGACGAGAGAATCGGCATTCAACAAACAAAAATCTCCACATACTTTGAGCATTACATGAGGACATTGTCCTTTTAGGGGCCACCTAACGTTTAGAGTAATTGCTGTGATTAAGAAAATATTATATAATTACTAATAAATAGAAAAACAAATTATGTCGAAATTTCCGATATCAGTTTACCTTAGGAAAAGTAGGAATTATTTCAGCTTGCATATAAATGGGAAAGACAACGCTTTAGTCCTCGCAGTTGTAAGATAGCAGTGATCGTGTGAACACACATATATTAATGTTCTAGTACTTTCCTGCACTACAATTCTAATATACACAAAACATATTCTTAGAGTATTTACGCATATACAAAAAATACAATATTAATTAAATATCCATGGCTGATCGAGAGGACAGATTATATCGCCGGGATCTACGCGATGGCAATGATCAAAACCCCAAATTTTCAGTATGTATATGACATTTTCATTTAATGATTTTCCTTAATGGTACTTTGCAATTGTTGTAGAGTAAGAATATTCCCCAATCAGGGCATCAGAGGACAAAGGAGCACCGTGAATCGATACCATCGGTCCCCGATTTCGAAAACGAGTTAGAATTCCGCCACCGCAACAGCGGAGGTGATGCCGGACGAGCCAACAACGAGTCCCTCCGCTCGTCGCGCAAACTGGCCCTCGACCAACTGGCCGACTATGAATCGAAGTATTTGCGCCAAATGCACAGCGAGTCGAAGGCGAAGGATGGCACTTTGTTCCGCAAGAGCTACGCCAACAAGATGGGCAACGGGGATTCCTCGTCGATTTTTGATTTAGGGGGCTCCTCAGAGTGCGGCAAGTCGCAGAATTCGTCCTCGAAAACGGTGGTCAGTGTGAAGAGCTCGAAGGACTTGCGCAAGATGGTGGTGTCATCGTGCCGCCTCCACGACTACATCGAGGGCTCTATAATTAAAANAGAGGGCTCTATAATTAAGAAACTGCAAAAGGAGGAGGAGGAGGCGAAAANTCGAGGGCTCTATAATTAAAAAACTGCAAAAGGAGGAGGAGGAGGCGAAAAAAACGGCAACTCGCTTTACAGAACCGTCCAGCAATGAAATGCCGCGTTCTCCGTTGACATTGCCTGAGTCCAGTGACGGAGCAGGCGACAGTGCTGGTGGCGGGGGGGACGGGGTTTGTGCTCGTGGGGCCATTCCCAAGAATCATGTGCCGTGCTCGCGCTGCCACGGCAACGGCACTACGCCCATCGCCAAGAAGGATGACGACTTGGACCTCAGCTATACTGTGCCTAGCTCGGCCAAAACAGGGGACGTGCCGATGACCATGGACATATCCGTCGATGACATGGTCAACTCGAAGGTGATCAATCCGATGATCAAGAAGTTGCAACGCATGTACCTGAACAATTTGAAGGAGAAATTGTCCCTGCTGGAGGATCTGGAGAGCTTACCGAACAAGGTCAGCGAAGTCTACAAGTCCAATGTATTCAAGAACTAGACTTTGCAACACGAACAATTTCACAATTAATTCAAATTATATTTTGTATGACTTCTGCTTACACACTAACAAAAATATATAAGCCAACTATTTCGATTAAAATGTTAAAAATACCTCCGGTGTACTCGGTGTGCTTAGCCATGACGGAATATCTCTTTGGCGTTGCTCATGAACTGCACCATCATGTTGTAGCCGTCTTTGTCGAAGTCAATGTTCTCGCCACCGAAAATGATTGCCTGCGAAATGACGTTTTACATTCGATTTTTATTTTATATACACAAACTTACCTCTCTTGCTCGTATCACATCGCCGGATGGCTTGCCGATTATTTCCACCCAGTTGCCTTTGCGTGCGCCCAGTGGTTCTTGCAGTTGGACATGTACTTTTTGAGCGTCTTATTATACGAAAAAAACATAATTTAATAAAACATGTTTTATTATGGAATACAATTTAATTATACCCGTTGTTGTCGCGGTCAGGTTTGTGCCGGCCTCGTCTTCCACACAAACTAGAATGCTTACGTTTTGGCCTTGATGTTGACGGAGCATTCCGCCGTTCACCAAAGTACGTGGCTCAAAAGGTCTTTCCATTTTTTATTATTAAATGAATTAAATTGTTGGTGTTAAAATGCGATTTAGCAAAATGCAATTTATGCTTGATATACGAAATGCGCCAAAATGTACGAAAGTACAACACTGTGCACAAATTTCCCTTTGTTTTGGGATATTTATAATAAAATATTTGTATTTATATTTATTTGTGTTCCTTACAACTTTATACAGCTAATACAAGTAATAAAAATGAAACAAGAAACTGTTATATAACCAACTGTTTCTTTTATTTATCATATTAATGGACATATATATAAAAGTTTATTGTAAGAGTTATTTACTAAATATGTGACAATTTGAAGTAGAGATTCAATGCCTTCTGTGTACTATTCAATCAATATCTTCGTTTTTGCATTTCTTAACGAATTATTTAAAAAACTGTATATATGAGTGTGGTTAAAGATATTTGGTTAAGAATTGTTAAACCTAAGAACAATTTTAAATGCACAGTCTTCACAATTATTTTTGTTATAATATTTCAATTAGCCATTGCGAACACATATGCTATTCATTCATATGCTATATTTTTGAACACATTAAAAAGTTCGAAATTTTCGCAAAAACTGCCTTCAACTAGTTAAATTGTGTTTAACATTTTATTTTTAANTATTACATTAGACAGTTCAAAATTTTCTCAAAACTGTCTTCAAGTACTTAAATTGTGTTTAACATTTTATTTTTAAATACATTTTTGGCTTATTTTAACGAAATATTTACGCTACCATATGTGAGCATGCGCTGTTTAGATTTCGTATATGGCATTATTGCCAACATATAAAAAAAATCAATTGTCAAAATATTTGAGGAAAACACACACAGATAAACCAATTTGCAAACAGTTTAAATAACTTGCCGTCAAATACAAAACAAATTCAGAGCAAACAAAAAATTATGTGTATTCATTAGTGAAATTATAAATTTTCGATTCGTATTTAGTTCAAACTTAATTGAATGATCAAATTAAAAAAACAAAAGTTATCACGGCAACAATATCACGGAATATTTCTTTTGAAAAACGAAAAATTTGTCTGTCGCCAAGTGCCAACGGACAATTGATTTTTCACAGACACAATTAAGCGGTCTTTGCGGAGCTGCGATTGCATTGAACAGAAATCATGAGTATGGAATCATTAGTTTTTATAAAATTTACGAAACTAATTTTTATTTTAATACATTCATTTATGAAACATGATTTGCGTGAAATTTTTACACATGCGAACACGCGATAACGTCATCCTTCACCACCCACCAAACCACACCGCCCGTTGGGATGAATTCCGTCACACGATTTGTATGCAATGAATTATGTATGTGCTGGTCTATTTTGTAGGTGACCCAGAGGAAACGGAAAAGGTGGTTTTGGATTTGTCCAAGCGGCAACTGAAGAAGGTGCCCAAACAAGAGGACGCCCAAAATGTGCGCGTTCTGCTGTTGGACGAGAATGAGCTGCAGAAAATCGACAATATCGATTCGTATTTGAAAATCGAAAAGGTACGTTCACCACCAACGAGCCGGGCACCGTCTCACAAATGCCTTTCGTTGCAGCTTTCGTTGAGTAAAAATCAATTGCTTCGCATGTACGGCGTTTGCCGGTTGCATTGCCTGCGCGAACTGAACCTCTCCTTCAACGGCATATTGTCCATCGAGGGTCTCAAGGAGTGCGTGCATTTGCGGCACTTGAATCTCGAGGGCAACAACATCAAGACCATCGAACACCTGAACAACAACGTCAACTTGGAGGTACTGAACTTGTCGGACAACAGCATTGGCAGCATCTCGGACATATCTTTTCTCAAGCACCTGAAGGTGATCGCAAGTCAATGATTGCATAAGGTGGAGGTGATATCTAAAGTTGTGTATTTGCAGGAACTGCATTTGCATGGCAATCGTTTGAGTCATTTGCGGCAGTGTGACAAGTACTTGCCGTCCTCCCTGGAGGTACTGTCGCTGTCCAAGAACGTCATCGCGGACCTGAATGAGATTTGCACGCTCACGCATTTGGAGAACCTGCACAGTATATCGGTGAACGAGAATCCTTGTGTATCAATGACGGCTGGCTCCGAGTAAGCATTAGTTTAGGTCTCTTGTGTGCNCGTTTAGGTCTCTTGTGTGCTTGAACTCCAACCAGCAATCTCTTTCCTGTTACAGCGGTTTTGATCNAGTTTAGGTCTCTTGTGTGCTTAAACTCTGACCAGCAATCTCTTTCCTGTTACAGCGGTTTTGATCACAGACCCTTTGTGTTGAACTGGTGCATGAGTGTGAAAGTAATTGATGGCTTTGTGGTGGATCCCATCGAAAGGTAAACAACGAACCCTTTCTACTCTTTTGACTCACTACTTTTCTTTGTGCTTGCAGCTTGAAAGCCGAATGGCTGTATAGCCNCACTACTTTTCCTTGTGGTTGCAGCTTGAAAGCCGAATGGCTGTATAGCCAGGGCAGAGGACGGCAATTTCGTGTTGGTGAACAAGCCGCTCTGGCCAAATATCTGAGCTCGGTGTGCCCGCTCATCGGCAAGGCGCTGGAGAATGAGAACGACCGCAAGCTGCGTTTAATCCTGAGTAAAGCCCAACAACACCAACGCCAGCTGCAAGAGGAGATCTCGGAGAACTCGAATGTGTCGGCCCATAACTCGCCGGCATCGGGACGTAAGAAACCCCAGAGTCGAATACAGTCACCGAGATGTGAGTTCCAAAAAGAAAGGCGAAACAAAAAGTTATTTTCTAATCGAATAAATTTGTCAGTTTCTCGTTTAACGGGGCGCCAGGGATCACCGGACTCAATGGTTAACAGTTATCACGGCAATGTCACAAATGATGGCAGTGAGTATTCAAGTTTCCCATTGGTATTGAAATTTGGCAATTTCCATTTCAGCTTCGAACCACATCACTCAAATGACCACCTCGCTGATTGAGAACTTCAAGAACGATTCGCTGATGTCCCAGAGCTTCGATGCCGTCTCCATGACCAGCAACAGCACGTGCTATTCGACGAAAAGCGACAATTGCCAGGAGCAGCGTCACAACACAGAGTCGTCCTTTGGGCACGCGCAATCCCACAGTGGCGGCCCTTTGGCGGCCGCATCGAAAATGGTGCCAGTGCCCGAGTCACTGATGAGTCCGGACGTTTGTCCGGCGTCCGTTGCCCAGCGTGTCACCGTCACTGCCATAAGCAATCAATTGCAAAACACCAAAATAAACAAGAACAAAGGTGAGCGTGTTTGTTGTGGTGGCAGCTTAACAATTTCTGATGCCATTGCTCTCCGACTTCGTTGTAGACAACAAACTGAACTCCCCGAAAATGCGCAGCCCCCACTTGAAGCGCAACAGCACTGAACGCAGCAGCCCCACGATGAGTCCCCGCCGCAACCATGTGGCCAATGCCACGGTGGTGGTCAGCAGATTGCCAATGGACTCGAACCAGATGAAGTCGCGCCTGGCCGGCAACTCGATACACGTGTCCATGCCGGACAGCAGCACCGGAGGCCTTAGTTCGGACGACGACAGCGATCACATCAATGTCGACAAACTGAAGACAATACGCAACAAAGCTGCCCAGAGGTGTTGTCTAAGAGTCACTTACATTGGTGGACAATTCCAGTNATACATTGTTGGACAATTCCAGTTGAAATGCTTCCCCCTTTCAGATGCCACCAACAAAAGGATNTTACATTGGTGGACAATTCCAGTTGAAATGTTTCCCCCTTTCAGATGCCACCAACAAAAGGATCTGGTCGATGCGACGAATCTGTCGCAAAGAACCGAGTCGTCCGCGGTGGTCATTCAGAAGATATGGCGCGGCTATAGGACACGCAAGAAAACCAAAGACATTGCCGAGCGACTGCTAAAGATGCGCACCCATGAGTACATAGAGTGAGTAAGCGACTAACTGCAAAGAGACCCTTATGACAGCCCTTCGTAATTACGCAGGAAACTCACCAAGGACATGGAATTGACGAAGGCCCAACTGGAGAACGAACGTAAAATCCAACAACTGCAAATGCAGGCCATTAACGCTCTGTGGAAGAAGGTGTCCACCATGCAAGGCAGCGCCGAGGTAGCGGGCACTGGGACGAGCAATGACGCCGCTAACGCCGCGACAACCGAGGCCAACCACAAGACGGTCAGCTTGGACAACAGCTCGACTTCGGTGGTAACGGATTTGGCCAAAACCTGTTGTATGCTCATAAATCAGGTAGCCAATTTGGTTTCTCTTTCGTCTGTCGAACTCAATTTGTTTGTTCTGCTCTAAGGTCCAGCAGTTGCAGGGCTCCATGCGTGACATTCTCACCTGCTTATCGCTGTTCTGCAATTTGCCGCAAGAAAATGTGAAAAAGCTTCTGTCGGCCGGCATCGAAGATGCATTGGCGACGATGGTAGAGAAACGGGACTGTGCTGCCACACAAACGGAAATAATCGCTGTGCACACACCGCAAATCGAAAACCCCAGCAAGTTTCCATTCAATAAGGTGCGGCCGTCGACATTGCCGCTGGACGCCGATAAGGCGGTGAGTGCCTCCGTGGCCACCGAGGTGGACGACAAACTAGCCGCATCCAAGGACGACACTAAGGAGAAGTGCAAGACCGAAGCACTTAGCAGTGTTGTGGAGAAAACGGACGACGAGAAGGACCAACTAGACCCCTACCATCTCGACGTGGACTAATGTCGAGGGTTTCTAAAGCAATCGTTCACACACACCTTATAGTGAAATACTCGTACACACATTCCGACACACAGATTAACGGAACACTAGGCTTGGTAGACAACGATTATNGTCGAGGGTTTCTAAAGCAATCGTTCACACACACCTCATAGTGAAATACTCGTACTAACATACACGGAACACTAGGCTTGGTAGACAACGATTA
>JXPZ01004126.1:8574-24924 GCA_001014575.1 Themira minor
AAGCCGCTGGTCGCCGTCGAGCATCGGCCGTACGTGGAGAAACACTACCTGGAGCTGGTCAAGCACATGGTGCGTGGCCTCGATGTGCCGCGCATCAAGACCACCACCGTCATGAAGATCCTGAACTACACGCCGCTGCGTCTGCGCAAACGGTACCGCCGTCTGGTGGTGTCCTACATGCACGACGTGTGCAACAGCTACAATGCCCTGATGAAGAAGTTCAGCTACCGGGCGGTGCTCATCCATCCCGAGTACGACGACGAGGACCCCAAGGCGTTCGTCATGGAGCGTGGCGATTTCCACTACAAGTTTCCCGGCCGCACCAAGTACAATGCGAAATTCCATCGGAATCGGGAAAAGATCCACAGCAATTTGCTGATCGTGTACCCGGTGGTGCGTATGGTGCTCAACTACTGCATCAACGAGTTGCCCGTGCTGATATCGAAGTTCACGGAGCTGGGGGGGCCGCAGCACGGCATGAAGTTCGAGCACACCGGGTTGGGGGGGCGCGAGGCCACCGTGTACCGGTCGTACGCGAAGATGGCCCACCACGACATCACCGAGACGAACAACTTCATACGCTTCACGTGGTACCCGAAGCTGATCACCATACTGCGCCGCAAGTTCCGGCGTTTCCCGGTGCCGTACTACCATCAGACACGCGTCTACAACAGCATCGAGTTCCTCATCAATCGCGAGATCAACAACTTGAAGATGCGCTCGCTGAAGCAACTGGTCGACGTGTGCTCGGATCCCCGAGCCGTGCCGATGCTGCGCTTGGTGGTCCAGTACCAGGATGAGTACGGCCTGGAGTATGACACGCCCATGGAGGAGCTGTTCGAGATGTACGAGCTGATCGCCCGATGTGTGGGCGAAATGTGCTCGGGCATGGATGCGTTGCATCCGCAGCTGGACATCACCCTGACCTTCTTCCCGTACGAGTACATGCGCATCGAGCTGAGCGAACGCTACGTGAATCGCATTGTGACCCAGTTGTACAAGGTGCTGCGCGTTACATACACCCCGATAACGGAGTATATGCAGGAACTGAGGTCCAAGTACCGGGGCTTGTACTCGCAGTCGGTGCACGAGGATCTGTTCTTCTTTCTCAGCTTTCCGAAGACCTTCGAGGAGTACATCGACAAGCTGAATCTCTTCGAGGGGTACATTCAGAGACTGCAGATGGAGCCGTTCCAGGAGTTCTTTGAGATGGCCCTGGTGGACGGCGAGGAATCGTTTACGGTCCTCCGCATCATGGCCGATGAGATTGTGTCCATCATATTGTACGTGCTGGTGCAGGAGCACATCAAGTACTGTGAGCTCATCTGCACGGATTTCGAGGAGATCAAGGCGAAGGCACTGGCCATACCCAAGTCGACGGAGGAGCTGCTGGCGATGGCCGATTTCATGATCTGGATCAAGCTGGTGCGCATCGAGGAGATGCGCGAGCGCATTCGCTACAGTCTGCGGGTGGCGACCACCTTCATTGGGCGCACCGACATGGACGAGTACCACTTCGATTTGATCGTGCGGACGGTCAAGTGGCTGAAGCACGTGAACAGTGTGTGCGACCTGAACGCCTCGCTGCAGGAGCAATACAAGTTCCAGTTCGAGGAGCATGTCCAGGACGTGGCCAAGAAGCTCAACCAGGACATTACCGATCTGGTGCCGAAGTTCGCGCTCGTCGACGACATGAGCGACATGGCAAAGTTCACCCAATACTATCTCATACTGGAGAGTTGGATGGACCAGCTGGTCGTGTTCGAGGACTACGTGACCTGGATCAACAAGGAGGAGAAACTGTACAAAATGTCCCAAAGCGTGTATCCCCAACTGGACATGCTCAAGGAGTTTGTCCATCCGTTCGCCAATCTCATGAAGTAAGTGCAGCATCACCGCTTTCATTCCATTCATTTCATTTTGTGTCCCTCCCGAACAGATTGTGCATTCAATGGGTGCGTTACCTGAATGTGTGGCTGGACGGGCCGTTCGAGTATTTGGATCCGAAAGTGGTGGAAGAGACGGCGGACACCTACTTGAAGGAGTTCCAGAAGAACCAAAAGTACTATCGCAACAAAATCAAGCAGGACCTCATCGGCACTCCACTGTGCAAGTTCCGGGTAAGTGGTGGTGACTTTTGTGATGAGCATTCGTTGAATGGGCCGTTCGACAGGGTCAAACCGAGGATCCGGATCCCAATAAACATCCGGTGCCGTTGCGGCTGTGCTCGAACATGATATCGTCGATCAAGGGCTTTGCCACGGGTGTGTTCATCGTGAACATTATGTGCAACCCGGCGTTGCGCAAACGCCATTGGACCGAAATGTCCGAGATAGCGGGCTTCGAAATTATGCCGGACGCCGGCACCACCTTGCAAAAGATCATCGACTACAATCTGGACACGAAACTGGATCAGTTCGAGATAATCAGCGTGAGCGCCAACAAGGAGTTGCAACTGCAGAACAACCTGCACGCCATGATCAAGGAGTGGGAGACCCGCTTGTTCCCCACCGGGCCGTACAAGGAGACCGGCATCATGATACTCTCCAGTCTGGACGACATTCAGGCGCTGCTCGACGACCACATCCTGAAGACGTTGACGATGCGCGGCTCGGCCTTCATGAAGCCGTGCGAAGAGGAGGTGCTCGCCTGGTACGAGAAGATTATGCGCGTGTACGACACTCTGGAGCAGTGGGGCAAAGTGCAAGCGAACTATTTGTACCTGCTGCCGATCTTCTCGTCCAAGGACATTGTGAATCAGATGCCCGAGGAGGGTCGTCTCTTTCTCGTCGTGGNTGTGGAGCAGACGTTCCTGCGCAACATGGGCCTGGTGTTGCGCCAGCCGCTGGTCATGGAGACGGCACCGGCCCCCGGTTTGCTGGAGTCCCTCGAGAAGGCCGTGGAGCTGCTCGATGACATCACCAACGGTGTGAACAACTACCTGGAGAAGAANAGAGTCTTTGGAGAAGGCCGTGGAGCTGCTCGATGACATTACCAACGGTGTGAACAACTACCTGGAGAAGAAGCGTTTGTACTTCCCACGTTTCTTCTTCCTCTCCAACGATGAAATGCTCGAGATCCTGTCCGAGACGAAGGACCCATTGCGTGTGCTGCCCCATCTCAGCAAGTGCTTCGAGGGCATCAACAGTCTGGAGTTCGACGCCGACAAGAATGTGCTGGCCATGATCAGTATTGACAAGGAGAAAATCAAGTTCGTGAAACGTGTGTCGACCGTCGATGCGGGCGGCAGTGTCGAGAAGTGGCTGGTCGGTGTGGAGGAGCAAATGCTGGTGGCGGTGCGCTATCAAATGGAGCAATCGCACATTTACTACGCCAAGGGAAAGCGCTTCAATTGGGTGCTCAACTGGCCGCAAATGGTGGTGTTGTGTGTGTCGCAGATCTACTGGGCCGCCGCCGTGCATCACAAGCTGCAACGCGCCACCACCAGCCAGGCGATCATGATCGACTACTTTGGCGACTTGACGCGCGACCTCAACGACATTGTGGCCCTCATCCGGTCGACGAAGATCAGCAACCTGAATCGCATCACCATCAAGTCGCTGATTGTGATCGATGTGCATGCCAAGGACGTGGTGGAGGAACTGATACGCCTGAAGATCAGCAGCGACCTGGACTTCCAGTGGATGTCCCAGTTGCGCTACTACTGGGAGAACGGCGACAGTGTGGTGCGCATCATTAATGCGACGGTGCCGTATGCCAACGAGTATCTGGGCAATTCGGATCGTTTGGTGATCACACCGCTGACAGATCGTTGCTATCGCACTCTGGTCGGTGCTTACCAGTTGCATTTGAACGGGGCCCCCGAGGGTCCGGCTGGGACGGGCAAAACGGAGACCACCAAGGATCTGGCCAAGGCGTTGGCCGTGCAGTGCAAGGTGTTCAATTGCTCGGACGGCCTGGACTACAAGGCGATGGGCAAGTTCTTCAAGGGGTTGGCCTCGTGCGGTGCGTGGGCCTGTTTCGATGAGTTCAATCGGATCGAGCTGGAGGTGTTGTCTGTGGTGGCCCAGCAGATTCTGCTGATCATTCAGGCGGTGCGCGCCAAGGCGGTGAAGTTCGTTTTCGAGAACACCGAACTGACCCTGAATCCGGCCTGCTATGTGTGCATCACCATGAATCCCGGCTACGCGGGTCGCTCCGAGTTGCCCGACAATCTGAAGGTGCTGTTCCGGTCGGTGGCCATGATGGTGCCCGACTACGCGATGATCGGCGAGATTTCCCTGTACTCGTACGGCTTCGTGGACGCCCGCAAGTTGGCCATCAAGATCGTCACAACGTATCGCCTGTGCTCGGAGCAGCTGTCCATGCAGAACCACTACGATTACGGTATGCGAGCGGTGAAGACAGTGCTGTCCGCCTGTGGCAATGTCAAAAAGCAGTATCCCAACGAGGTGGAGGACATTCTGTTGTTGCGCTCCCTGCTGGACGTCAATCTGCCGAAATTCATGTCGTTCGACATACCGCTGTTCGAGGGCATCATTTCGGACATCTTTCCGGGGGTCGAGCTGCCCACCACCGACTA
Organism: Themira minor; assembly: GCA_001014575.1. NCBI lineage: Eukaryota > Metazoa > Arthropoda > Insecta > Diptera > Sepsidae > Themira > Themira minor. Next base: position 13,118 of record JXPZ01004126.1, read on the forward strand.
CTCGTTGCTGCACCACGAGTTCGTGAAGATCGCCGAAGAGATGGTCTTGCAGCCGACCGAAAGCTTCTTCACCAAGGTCATCCAAACGTACGAGATGATGATTGTGCGGCATGGCTTCATGTTGGTGGGCGAGCCGTTGGCGGGCAAAACGAAGACCCTCGAGGTGCTGGCCAAGGTGCTGTCCAAGCTGAAGGTCAAGGCGCCCAAGGTGAGCCCCTACTTTCAGCACGTCCAGATGGGCATCATGAATCCGAAGTCGATCACCATGAACCAGCTGTACGGCTCCTTTGATCCCGTCTCGTACGAGTGGACCGACGGCCTGGTCGCGCGTATATTTCGCGAGTTTGCCATGACACCGACACCGGATCGCAAATGGGTGAGTTGACCTTGGTTTATGCATCACAACGTATCGTTTGCNCCGCAAATGGGTGAGTTGACCTTGGGGTATCCACCACAACGTATCGTTTGCATTGTCGTCGGTCGCAGGTGATTTTCGACGGTCCTGTGGATGCCGTTTGGATTGAGAACATGAACACCGTGCTGGACGACAACAAGAAATTGTGTCTGACCTCCGGCGAAGTGATCACAATGACGAACGAGATGTCCATGATATTCGAGGTGATGGACTTAGCGCAAGCCTCACCGGCCACTGTGTCGCGCTGCGGCATGATCTACATGGAAACGTCCACGCTGGGCTGGCGTTCGTTCGCCAANGGCGCAAGCCTCACCGGCCACAGTGTCGCGCTGCGGCATGATCTACATGGAGACGTCCACGCTGGGCTGGCGTTCGTTCGCCAAATCGTGGCTGAAGAGTTGCGACCCCCGCTGGGCCGAAGATGAGGACAACGTCACCTATGTGTACAACCTGTTGGAGTGGCTAGTCGATCCGGTAAGTAATAGTGCGACGAAAACTTGAATGCTCACTCCATACATTTCCGTGATAGAGCCAAGCTTTCGTGCGCAAACATTGCGCCCAGCATCTCAAGCCCGGGGAATACAATTGCCTGAGGACCACGTTCGATCTGTTCGACATGCTGCTGAACGAGGCGATCGAGGAGAACCCCGACGACTACGAGAAATACCTGACGGTCTATTTCCAAGTGGCCATTTTGTATTCGATGGTGTGGGGGGTGGCTGGAGTGCTCGACGGCAGGTCGCGGGAAAAATACGATGCATTCCTGAAGGACGTAAGCGGTGTTGTTGTCAAGCTTTACCCGTCCACTTGCAATGTTTCGCATTTCACAGATGTGGAACGACGAGAACGGTGTGCCGAGTACGATTGGGAAGCTGGAGGTGGGCACCCCCATCGAGGGACTGATTGTCGACTATGTGTACATCTTCCGACAACGGGGTGCGTGGAAGTCGTGGTACGAGATTGCCAGACGCCAGGAAATCGAGGAGACCATGATCGGCGTCCAAGTGCCCACCGTGGAGAACACACGCTACATGCATCTGCTGGAAATGCACATTAAGGTGGGTACGCAGTGGACGTGCTGAAGGGGGCTACATCGTAACGATGATTCCTTGCAGCACCACAAGAAGATATTGCTGGTGGGGCCGACGGGCACGGGCAAGAGTGCCTACATCCAGAACTACCTGATGAACAAGCTGAGCGGCGATCTGTACGAGTCGGCGTTCATGACATTCACCGTCATGATAACGGCCAACCAAACCCAGGAGCTGCTCATTTCCAAGGTAAGCGAGCCCTTGCCCCGCTGAAAGAGTCCCCACTGAAATGGCCCCCTTGCGTTGCAGTTGCTGAAATTGAAGCGTGGCATTTATGGGCCGCCGAAGGGCAAGTCGACGGTGCTGTTTGTGGACGACATGAATATGCCGGTGAAGGAGGTGTACGGGGCCCAGCCGCCGTTGGAGCTGTTGCGGCAATACTTCGACTACGGCCATGTGTACGATTTGAAGGACAGCACGAAGATCTTCATCAACAACACGCTGATCATCACGGCTTGTGGACTGCCGGGCGGCAGTCGCCAGGATGTGTACGCCCGCTTCCTCAACCACTTCAATGTGTTCTCGATCAACACGTTCAGTGACGACACCATGAATCGCATTTTCACGAACGTGCTGATGCACGGGCTGCGTCGGGCCGGACACGGCAACGACGTATTCATGGTGGGCAATCAGATCGTGGCCGCCACCCAGCAGATATTCAAGAGCGTGCAAGAGGGCCTGCGCGCCACCCCGGCCAAATCGCATTACATCTTCAATTTGCGTGACATCTCGCGTGTGGTCACCGGCTGTTCGCTGATGCGCAAGGAGTCCGTCAACGACAAGCGGATCTTTGTGCGTCTGTGGTATCACGAGGTGTTACGGGTGTTCTACGATCGTCTGGTGGAGGACTCCGATCGCCAGTGGATGTTCGCGCGCATCAACGACTGCGTCAAGACGAACTTCCGCGACAAGCTGGAGACGGTGTTCGAACAGTATTGCGACAGCGAGGGCGAGTTCACCATGGACAGCGCCAGCGAGATCTTCTTTGGCGTGTACTTCGACGAGGACAACACACCCGACGAACGGCGCTACGAGGAGGTGCCCAGCATGGCGTCGTTCCTGAATGTGGCCACCACCAGCCTGGAGGACTACAACTCGACGCGTCGCTCCAAAATGGACATCACCCTGTTCACGTTCGCCTTGCAGCATTTGAATCGCATCTGCCGCATCATCACGATACAGGGGGCCAGTGCGCTGCTCATCGGTCTGGGCGGTTCGGGACGGCAATCGCTGACGAAGCTGGCGGCCAACATAATCGGCACCTCGTTCTTCCAGCCGGAGATCACGAAAAACTACGGCCCGTCCGATTGGCACGACGACATTAAGGGGATCATGAAGGAGGCCGGAGCCGCCGACAAGCACACCGTCTTCCTGATGACCGAGAACCAAATCAAAATGGAGCTCTTCCTGCAGGACATCGATTGTCTGCTCAACCAGGGCGAGGTGCCGAACATCTATGCGATCGACGAGAAGCAAGAGGTCTTGGAAATGGTGCGTCTGGCCGCCCAAGGGGGCAACCGCAATGTGGACATCTCACCGTTGCAGGTGTTCTCGTTCTTTGTGAACCGCTGCAAGCAGAAGCTGCACATTGTGCTCTGCCTGTCGCCGATCGGTGATGCGTTGCGCACCCGTGTCCGTCTATATCCGTCGCTGGTGAATTGCTGCACGATCGATTGGTATCAGAGCTGGCCGGAGGAGGCTCTCCAAATGATTGCGAAAATCTCCCTGGAAGATGTCAATGTGCCGTCCGAGGACATCAAGCAGGCCATCGTCCAGACGTGCCAGTACTTCCATGTGAGCGCCCGCGAAATCACCGCCGACTTCTGCGAGTACACCGGCCGTTACATTTACCTGACGAACGCCTCGTTCCTCGAGCTGATCAAGTCGTTCCAGACTCTGATCGGCCGCAAGCAAACCGAAATCATGGAGGCGAAGATGCGTTACATTGGCGGCCTGGACACGTTGGCTGGCGCTGCGGCCGCCATTGCGGACATGCAGAGGGAGTTGAACGCCTTGCAGCCGAAACTTTTGCAATTGGCGGAGAACTCACGCAAAATGATGGTTGAAATCAACACGGAGACCGTGGCGGCCAGCGCTGCCGCCGAGCAGGTGAAGAAAGACGAAATTGTCGCCGGCATTCAGGCGGAAGCGGCTCAAGAGCTGAAGGATGAGTGCGAGAAGGACTTGGCCCAGGCCATTCCGGTGCTGGAGGAGGCCATTCAAGCGTTGAACACGCTCAAGCCGGCGGACATTACGCTGGTGAAGTCCATGAAGAATCCGCCGCCGGTCATTAAGCTGGTGATGGCGGCGGTGTGTGTGATTAAGGGCGTGCCGCCCGATCGGATCGCCGACCCGTCATCGGGCAAAATGGTCAACGACTATTGGGGCCCTAGTAAACGCATCCTGGGCGACATGAACTTCCTGCAAGCCCTCAAGGATTTCGACAAAGACAACATCCCGGTTGAGATCATGAAGAGAATTCGCCGCGAATTCATACCGCACAAGGATTTCCAGCCGCGTATAGTGGCGAAGGCGTCCAGTGCTGCGGAGGGCCTTTGCAAATGGATCATCGCGATGGATCTGTATGACAACGTGGCCAAAGTGGTGGCCCCCAAGAAGGCGAAACTGGCGGCCGCCGAGAAGGAGTACTCGGACACGATGCGTTTCTTGACCGAGAAGCGAGAGCTGGCCTATGCACTCGAAATGAAGGTGGCCAAATTGAACGAGGAACTGGAGAAGGCGAATGCGGAGATGCAGCGCACCCAAGACGAGGCCGATCTGTGCCAGAACAAGCTGATCCGCGCCGAATCGTTGATCGGCGGCCTGGGCGGCGAGAAGTCGCGATGGACTCAGGCGGCCGAAGACCTGCAGAAGATTTACGATCACCTGCCCGGCGACATTCTGCTGTCGTGTGGTATCATCGCCTATTTGTCGGCGGTCAATTTGGCGTTCCGTTCGAAGTGTGTCGACGACTGGTTCAAGCGGTGCGTGCGAGCGGGCATACCATGCTCCAAGGAGTACAACTTCATCACGACTCTGGGCCTCGAGATAACCATACAAAACTGGAACATCAACGGACTGCCCAAGGACATTTTCTCCACGGAGAACGCCATCATTGCGGACAACTCGAGCCGCTACAGCCTGTTCATCGATCCGCAGGGCCAGGCGAACACTTGGATCAAAAACATGGAGCGCCAGAACCACTTGAGCTCCGTCAAGTTCAATCAGAGCAACTACATGCGGGTCATCGCCGAGTCCATGGAACTGGGCCAACCGGTGATCATCGAGAATGTGCTGGAGGAACTCGAAGTGCCGCTGGACCCCATCTTGATGCGTAAGACCTTCATGCAGGCCGGCCAAAAGTACATCAGTCTGGGCGATAACATTGTGCCGATATTGGACAGCTTCCGGCTGTACATGACGTGCAACCTGCGCAATCCGCACTTCTTGCCGGAGACCTTCAACAAGGTGACCATCATTAACTTTGCCCTCACGCAAAACGCCCTTGAGGATCAATTGCTGAGCATTGTCGTGGCCAAGGAGCGTCCCGATCTGCAGGAGCTCCGCATGAATCTCACCTTTGAGGCGGCTCGCAACAAGGCCGCCCTTCGCGATGCCGAGAACATGATACTGAAGACGCTCTCGTCCACCGAGGGCGACATTCTGGAGAACGAGAGTGCCATACAGATATTGAACGAGTCCAAGGAATTGTCGCTGGACATTGTCACCAAGCAGGCCGCTTCCAAGGAGACCGAAATCACGATCGAAGCTTTCCGTTTGAACTACAAACCGGTGGCGGCGCACTCCTCTATACTGTACTACTCGATTACTGATCTGCCGAACATCGATCCCATGTACCAGTTCTCTCTGAACTGGTACATCAATCTGTACATGTACTCCATCGAGAATGCCAACAAGTCGCGAGACCTTCCGCGACGCATTAAATTTCTCCTCGAAGGCATCACCCGCAATTTGTACAACAACGTGTGCCGTTCCATATTCGAGAAGGACAAACTGCTGTTCTCCTTCATATTGACCAGCCGCATAATGATCGGCTCCAATCAGATATCAATGCACCACCTCACCCATTTGCTGACCAACGCCAAGGAGAGCACCAAAGTGCCGCCGAACCCTGACCCCAATTGGATCACCGACCTGATTTGGCTGAACATTCTGCGACTGGAGGAGTTGCACGAACTGCGCGGTTTCGTCAAGTCCTTTGTCAGTGCATTGCCGGCATGGAAGCAAATCTACGACCACAGCGAACCCGAAAACCAGCCGCTGCCCGAGCCGTGGGAACGCAAAACCACACGCTTCGAGAAAATCATCATCCTGAAGGCGTTGCGCCCGGATAAGGTGTTCCTGGCGATACGCAACTTTATCGCTCTCGAAATGGGCGAACAGTTCGTAACGCCTCCGGAGTTCGATATCGGCAAATCGTTCATCGAATCGAATGCCCTCTCCCCGTTGATCTTCATATTGTCGCCGGGTGCCGATCCGCTGGGCTCGTTGCTGGCCTACGCCGAACGCACCGGCTACGCTGAGTCATTCCAAAGCATATCGTTGGGCCAGGGCCAGGGGCCGATCGCCATCAACATGATACGCGACGCNGGAGTCATTCCAGAGCATATCGTTGGGCCAGGGCCAGGGGCCGATCGCCATCAACATGATACGCGACGCCCAGGAGATGGGCTATTGGGTGTGCCTGCAGAATTGCCATTTGGCGGCGTCGTTCATGCCGACGCTCGAGTACGTGTGGGAGAACATGGACACCTTCAACACATCACGTGAGTATGCATTTTTAAAGCTTTCTTCAGAGAGGGTGTCAATTGTGTGTGTTTCCCGTTTGAAGCGAACTTCCGCTTGTGGCTGACTAGCTATCCGACGCCACAGTTTCCGGTGGCGCTGCTGCAGAACGGCGTCAAGATGACCAACGAACCTCCGACCGGCCTCAAGGAGAACATCATGCGGTCGTACAACTCGGAGCCGATCAACGACTACGAATTCTACACCGGCTGTGCCAAACAGGATCGCGCCTTTACGCGTCTGCTCTTCGGCATTTGCTTCTTCCATGCGGTGGTGCAGGAGCGGCGCAAATATGGGCCGCTGGGCTGGAACATTGCGTACGGTTTCAATGAGTCTGACTTGCAAATTTCGGTGCAGCAATTGCATGTACGTGAAGAAGGGGTTTCACAGATTTGGCATATCCCTACTAATCCCCTCTCCTTCTCTCTCAGATGCTTCTGAATCAGTACGACCACGTGCCGTACGATGCCATCTCCTATCTGACGGCCGAGTGCAATTACGGCGGACGTGTGACGGACACCTGGGATCGCCGTGCCATCGTCACCATACTGGCGGACTACGTGAACACTGGTGTGGTCTCGGATCCCCGCTACCGGTTCGCCACAGACGATCGCTTCATTTTGCCCCGCAAAACCGAACACCGTGAGATATTGCGCCATGTCGAGCAGAATTTCCCCTCGCTGGCCGCCCCCGAAGTGTACGGGCTGCACGCGAACTCCGGCATAACGCGCGATCTGCAAACCACAAAGGTGCTGCTCGACTCGATGATCAGCATACTGAGCAGCGAGATCATGTCGACGGCCGGCGGTGGCCAGAGTGTCGAACAGCTGCTGCTCGAGACGATCGCCCAGATCATTCAGAACATGCCCAAGGACATGGACATCGAGGCGGCGCGCGAAAAGTATCCGGTCAACTACAACGAGTCGATGAACACGGTGGTCGTGCAGGAGATGGAGCGCTTCCTCAAGCTGCAGAAGGAGATACGCGCCTCGTGTCGCGACCTCGAAATGGCCATCAACGGTGTGATCGTGATGACGCCCGACTTGGAGAACGTAATGAACGCCATCAAGCTGAATCGCATTCCGACCAAGTGGATGGGCAAATCGTATCCGAGCCTCAAGTCGCTGGGCTCGTACACGGCCGATTTGTACAAGCGTTTGAATTGGCTGCATCATTGGTGAGTGATGCATGCCGTCGAGGGGGTCCCCCCCCCACTACAAGTNCGTGGGCCGTCGAGGGGGGCTCCTTCCCACTACAAGTACTCATTCCTTGGCTTTGCCGTTGNTGCATGCCGTCGAGGGGGTCCCCCCCCCACTACAAGTACTCATTCCTTGGCTTTGCCGTTGCAGGCACTACAACGAGAAGCCTCCGACTTTCTGGCTGTCCGGTTTCTTCTTCACACAGGCCTTCCTCACTGGGGCCATGCAGAATTTCGCCCGCAAGTATAAAATCCCCATTGACACGCTCACCTTTGATTACGAGGTGTTGAAAGTCGACACGTACGTTCGTCGCCACGCCCACGAACACGAACAACTTGTGTACTCTCTCTGTTTGTTGCAGCATGGCCCAGCCGCCCGTGGACGGTGTGTACGTGAACGGGCTGTTCATGGACGGCGCCCGTTGGAACTGGCAGGCGAACATCATCGACGAGCAGCTGCCGAAAATTCTTATTTACCCAATGCCGGCCATATACCTGAAGGTACGTTGATTCCCGCCCCCATTAATGGGTGCAGCTCATACTCATTCTCTCTCCGACAGCCCATTGAAATTGTGAATCTGGTGGAGGGCACTCGATACAAGTGCCCCCTGTATAAGACGGCCGAGCGCAAGGGTATTCTGTCCACCACCGGGCACTCGACGAACTACGTCATTCCGATGCTGTTGAACACCGAAAAGTTGGCTTCGCACTGGGTGAAGCGTAGTGCGGCCCTGATCTGCCAAACCACCGATTAGTTTTGTATATTTTGCGTATATATTATTCGATATTCGATATTTGTTGTATTTGTATATTGTTGTGTGAATTTTACTCTATTGGAGAATTACGGTTTTCATGAAGGTATATAAATTCCTGGAAATCCCCTTCAATAAATAAGTGCATCATGCTTCCAATGAATTTGAGTGTGCCCATATAATGCAATAATGATCATTAGGGGCCTTGCTTCATGGTAAATGGGATTATAAAAAAAAATGAACTTGACATTCCAATAAGAAGTCTCTTCGTACAGAAAACGAGCTATGCCAGTGAGTAATGAGAAATGAGTGACTTGTTCATAGTTAGGTGAAGTGTGTGAGAGAGCGCAAGAGAAAAGCACTCAGTGAGCGGTATCGCTTTGAGTTAAGCAGAAACTCGTTTTGTTTAAAAATAGATGTAAAGAGTGGTCTCAGAAGTGTGTTAACCAAAAAAAAAAAAAAAACAAAAACAGGGAGAAAGAGCGATTGTGTTTGCGCAATGGCAATTAAATACTGATCGCGGCGGCATGAAACAGTTTATGAATGAAAATTGAATGCGAAAACAATGAAATGGCTTTTAATGAAACGGGGAACTTATTGGAAATATTACAAAAATTCATAGTCATAAATAAAATTTTTTGTTGCCGGTAATTTTAGGAAACCGCAAATGGCAACGCACATGGCATTGCAAAGCAGTGGTTCGTGGGTCTGCTCGAATTCAACAGGCAGTGGTGAGCTAGAGAGAGCGGCTTTGTGAACTTGCTATCCCAAAAACACACACACACACGCCGAAAACACCACTCCATGCTCACGCTCTCACGCTTAACTCTTTGAGTGTGATATTTCGTGCTTTTTTCTTATTATCTGCATGGTCGTTTCATTTGTAAGAATGCTTACATATTTCCATGTGTACATATGTGTGTAGGGTTGTACATAAGAAAATTTGCATTTTTTTATTTCTCCATGGTTCTTTATGGCAATTTGTTTCGCTTAGTGGCGTCTGTACTCGTTAATATTTGTTGTGTACTTTTTGTTCGGTTATTTTCTTGTTTGAACATTTGTTGCTGTTCTGACTTATCTACGTGTGTACGTCTATTATGAGATCGCTGAGCGGGTTCAAGCTTTGCTTAGAGTGTTTGGTGTCGATTATTGTCACGACAAAGACATGCTCTCATTAGAGCACACGAATTTAGACTCAACACAAGTACGACTAGCATCGACTGAATGTACTCTAATTATATGTATGAGTATGTACACATTGGACAAACAGCTACATACATGTAAGAAATTAAATGTGCAAGCCGTTTGACATGAAGAAGACAAAACAACAACAATGCAACTTAATGAAGAACCAGCAAAAGCACGTTCCACTATACGTATCAAGAATGAGTACTTTTACACGGGGGAATACCAAGCTAGTGCGAGAGGAAACTTTTGAGTGTAAACCGTAAGCAGAGAGCGTACATGCACACAACCAGTTCCATGCAAGCCAGCCAGACTGAGTGAATTTGCCAACGCGTGTGAGTTTCGAGAATGCATATGAGTGAAAACGTTGTGCTCGTCTATCGGGAGTGATATTTATATGCTGCCCGCTGGATCGGTATATTTCAGTATAACAGTATATCAGTATATATGTTTCGGACCATTCGATTGGACGGCTCAATTGTGTGCGGAACATTGAAGAATATCGGCATCGAATTGTTTCGATCGTTTGGTCGGTTTTTGTGTTTTTTTTTTGTTGTTGTCTTTTTACTTTTACATAGTTAACGTTCCGTACAATTGTGATCTCTGGCAGGCGCGTCCATGCCAGTGGTGTTCCAAATTTTGTGACTCGTGTGTGTTTACACTGTGTGCCTTGAAGCCTGTTCAAGTGGTGTATCAAAAAAAATATTTATTTGACGGTTCCTTCGGTGTTAACGCATTTAACACCGGGTATCTGTGAAGGTGTTTCTGTTAATGTTTGTGCGAGAACAACAACAACAACGACGAATTGTTACCCGAGTGTGTTTGGCCGTCAAACGGAGGATCCCAAGTACACCGACCTCCCGCAAAGGAAACAAACGAAAATGTAAATATCCAAACAATTTTTAATGAATTTATTTCCAAGCACACCGTATCGCATAGGTATTTGTTGAGGCCGTGACGAACAACGAATTTCAGTTAGACAACAGCAAGTGTTTGGGCTTATGTCCGTCCAGCATGGGCATTTGAGTGTTCTCCTACACCTTTTGAATTTGAAATGAGGGTTTTCGTGTGCGCAGCGATTGTTTCCCGTCGCCCCTTAAAGAGTTCATTCATATTTCCTTTTTGTGCCGTTAATTGTTTTTTATTCGAAATCTGAAAATCTTTTGTGACGATTTAGTCAATTTTGCCTTGCCGACCATTGCTAATTCATTTGTTCAAAAAAATTTCCCATTTCGCCTTCAGTGCTTTTTCGTTCTTCTTCCCTTTTTGCGAGAGCGCATGGTAATCCTTGAATCCTTGTTCATCGTCCTTTTCACCTCTTTTTGTGTCAATTTTGTCTTCTTCTTCTTCACTTCAATTCATCATCCCTCTGCCTTCGTCCTTATATTTGTCTTCTCACAGTGGCTTCCTCGTGTTTCCGCCCCTCTACCCCTGACTGACAGGGCGAAACTTCATCCTGCCCAAAGGTGACTGCAATTTAAGAACTACCTCAGGTGACGTTCAAATTTTTTCGGGTTTCTACTGCAACGGCTCTCTTACCCTCCGTACTTTGTTGTTTTCCGGTGCGGTTGTTGTTGTTGTGTGTCATGCATGTAACAGAGATATATTGAACTTCACTATGAAATGAGCAGTTTCAAGGGGTTTTCTAAGTTTTTGGTCTGTCTGCCACCTGCCTATCAAATGGCTGTATGGCCGGTAATTGAAACGCTCCGAATCGCCGTTAGACTCGTCATGAGTGCACTTGAAATTCTTATCGTCACTCTGCCTCCCCCCCCTCCACGCCACAGACACGTAATGAAAACAGTTTTAAAATATGGAGAAATGTTGCCGCGTCAGCCAAATTGAATTCTTCAAGCACAACAAACTTGTTTGCTCGCCTTTAATTGGGCTGTGTAACGTACTGAATGAATCGTGGTCGTGTTGTTGTTGGGCCACCCTTTGTTACCTGAATTTGCCATTTCGCCTTTGGGAAAAACAAAGGAAAATCGTGAAGAAAAAATCACAAAACCAACAATTTTCTCAAGAATTGCAGATGTTTCGATATTGACCTTATATGGCATTTTCGTCTTTGCCACAGCGTGCCAGACAGTGGGAATTTTCTTCGTGGTAATGGCAGCAAAGGAATTGACTGCTCCTCAAAGTCATCTCAAACGTCGAGCGTTCGATCGATGAGCGTCACGACCTGTTTGCATGGGATTCGCAAGAGTCGTCCCAATGAGTCAAGGCGATTGGTACGACTCACAGCGAAAAAAAGCCCCGAAGACATGCTAGTCATGCAGAAAACGGTATATACTGTTTTTGTGCTTGTTGTTTTGCTGCTGGTGGTTTTCGTTGTTAGTGCATTGCTATTGTTGTTGTTG
>JXPZ01004128.1:0-14419 GCA_001014575.1 Themira minor
TGATCGCGGTGGCCGGGGTGCGGAAGCCCTCCGGGAACCAGGTGACGCCGTGGGCGCGCTTGCGCTGCGTCGTCACGAGCACGCCGAACAGCGCGAACGCCAACACCACGATCACGATGCCCAGCGTCACGAACTTCACATTGGTGGGCGTCTCCTCGATGTCCTCGCCGGGGTTCTGAACGCCGCGCACACTGTAAATGGGGAACTTGCTGGAGATGGTGTACTTGGAGGCGGTGGCCGCGAGGAACTCGGCCGCCTCTGTGGCCTTGCTGAAGCACTCGGTGCACTTGCGATTGTCGATCTCCAGGTAGATCTGAATGCCGGCCACGGCGCTGCCCGTCGAGTACGAGACGATCTTGTGCTTGCGCCCGAACTCGGAGTTCTGCAGCTCGTTCATCTTGGAGTGGTCCCTCCACTCGAATATCATGTCGTTGTTCATCGAGTCCTTCTTGATGCGCACCGTCGTCCGCAGCACGTGGCCCATCTCGCGCAGGAACTCCACCTGCACCTGCCGGAACTGGGTCTTGTCCATCAGCACGATCACCGACATGGCCCCATCGGCCAGGTTCGGTGGCTCAGTGCCGTTCTCGCAGTCCAGACCGTCCCAATTGCACTCGGCGCTGTTGCAGCCGTAGTCGCACAGGCCGTTGGCGTAGTGCTTCTGGCAGTAGGCATCGTAGATGGGGTTGCACGGCTGCAGCTTCTTCTCGCAGTCGCGGCCGTCGAACAGACAGGCCGCATTGTTGCACTCCTCGTTGCAGTGGCCGTCCATGAAGACGCGCCAGCACTCGATCGTCGCCGTGCAGTTCACCCACGGATTGATGCCCAGCGAGCAGTCGTTGCCGTCAAAGTTGCACGCGTACGTGTTGCACTCCTGGTCGCAGACGTTGTTGCCCTTCTTCTGGTCGCAGCCCCGGTTCGTGCACATCTCGCGCTGGTAGTCCAGATCCTTGGTGTACTTTTTCAGGCCGGTGCGGCTGCTGTCCATCGTCCAGCCGTTGTAGCTGGGGTCGTAGATGTCGCACCGCTTGCCGTTCCACTTGCTGGGGCAGAAGCACTCGAAGTCGCCGAGCAGATTGTCGCAGGGCGCCCCCTGTTGACAGGGATTCGGCAGGCACTCGTCCATCGTGTCGATCTCGCAGTTGATGCCTGCAGTGCCACGCGGACACTCGCACCGGTAGCCACCGGCGTCNGGCCGTGCCGCGCGGACACTCGCACCGGTAGCCACCGGCGTCGTTGATGATGCACGCGCCCGCCTGGCACGGATTCGAGTCGCAGTCGTGGCCCGAGAACTCGCAGTTCTTGCCGTAGAAGCCGTCGTTGCACACACAGTGATGGCCGCTCTGCTTGGTCGAACAGGCGCCGCCATTCTGGCACGGCGAGTTCGCNGTCGTTGCACACACAATGATGACCGCTCTGCTTGGTGGAGCAGGCGCCGCCATTCTGGCACGGCGAGTTCGCACAGAAGTCCACCTTGTTCTCGCAGTGCCGCCCCATGTAGCCCGGCTTGCAGTTGCAGTGGTAGTTGTTCACCAGCTGGACACAGTCCAGGGTTCCGGCGTTCGAGCACGGATTCGACAGGCACTCGTTGATGTCGCCCTCACAGCGCGACCCCACAAACCCGGCCGGGCAGGCGCACTCGAAGCCGCCCACCCGATCGATGCAGGTGCCGTTGTTGTGGCAGGCCCCCGGCACACAGTCGTCGTGGTTGACGTCGCAAATGATGCCCAGCGTGCCGGGGGGGCACGAGCAACTGAAGTCCTGCACCAGGTCGTGGCAGGTGCCGCCGTTCTGGCACGGATTCGGCGAGCAGTCGTCGATGTTCAGCTCGCAGTTCTGGCCCTGGAAGCCCTTGCGGCACACGCACTTGTAGGCGCCGACCAGGTCGCGGCACGTGCCGCCGTTCTGGCAGGGCTGCGACTCGCACTCGTTGATCTCCTGCTGGCAGTAGCTGCCCGTGTAGCCCTGCTTGCAGTAGCACTGGTGGCTGTTGCCCTTCTCGCGGCACGTCCCATTGTTGCACAGCTGCTGCAGGCTGACGCCCTTGCGGATGGCCGCATCCTTGCAGGACACCATCTCGACGTCGCACAACTTGCCCGTCCACCCGGTGGCGCACTTGCAGTTGTAGGTGTTCTTGTTCTGAAGGCACGTGGCGCCGTTCTCGCACGGCGACTGGCCGCACCAGTCCACGTACTCGGTGCACTGCTTGCCCGTGAAGCCGTACGCACAGTGGCACGTGTACTCCTCGGAGTTCTCGTGGCAGGTGGCCCCGTTCTGGCAGGGCTGCGAGTCGCACTTGTTGATCTTGTACTGGCAGTTGGAGCCCGTGTAGCCGGGCAGGCACGAGCAGTTGTAGCTGTTGATGCCGTCGATGCAGGCGCCGCCGTGCATGCAGGAACTCTCCGTGCAGTCCTCGTCGTTGGTCTGGCAGTTGATGCCCGAGAAGCCGAGCGGGCAGGTGCACGTGTACGAGTTGACGTACTGATGGCAGGTGGCCCCGTTCTGGCAGGGCATGCTGAGGCACTCGTTGATGTCCGTCTCGCAGTGCTTGCCGTCGAAGCCGTCCACGCACAGGCACGAGTAGTCGCCGATGCCGTCCAGGCAAGTGCCGCCGTTCTGGCACGGGAACGAGGCGCAGTCGTCCGTGTTGATGGCACAGTCGCGACCCTCATAGCCCTTGGCGCACAGGCAACGGTACGTGCCCGGCGTATTCAGGCAAGTGGCTCCATTGCGGCACGGCGACGAGAGGCTGCACTCGTCGATGTCCTCGTCGCAGTGGCGCCCTNACTGCACTCGTCGATGTCCTCGTCACAGTGGCGGCCAGTGTAGCCGAGCTTGCAGGTGCACGAGAAGTCNGCTGCACTCGTCGATGTCCTCGTCGCAGTGGCGCCCTGTGTAGCCGAGCTTGCAGGTGCACGAGAAGTCCAGGAAGTTGGGGGACGGGGTGCACTTGGCGTCGTTGCGGCAGCGGTTCGTCGAGCAGGGGTCCAGCTTGGACTCGCAGTCACGGCCGGTGAAGGGCACCTTGCAGACGCACTTGTAGCCGTTCACCTTGTCGATGCAGGTGCCGCCGTTCTCGCACGGATTGTTCACGCAGTCGTCGATGTTCGTCTCGCACTTGTAGCCGGTGTAGCCGGGCATGCACTGGCACCGGAACGAGTTTAGCTCGTCGATGCAGATGCCGCCGTGCTGGCAGGGGTTCGAGCTGCACTCGTCGATGTCGTGCTCGCACCGCTTGCCGCCGTAGCCGGGCGGGCAGTGGCAGATGAACTCGTTGATGCCGTCCTCGCAGCGGCCCTTGTTGATGCACGGATTCGAGGCGCACTCGTCCACGTCGCTGAGGCAGCGGGCGTCGTAGAAGCCGCGCGGGCACTCGCACTTGAAGCCGTTCACCAGGTCCATGCAGACGCCGTTGTTGGCGCACGGATTCGAGGCGCACTCGTTGATGTTGATGTCGCAGTGGACGCCCGTGTAGCCGGGCACACAGTTGCACGTGTACTTGTTGATGCCGTCCACGCAGGTCGCCCCATTGATGCACGGATTGCTGTGGCACTCGTTCACGTTGATCTCGCAGTTCTTGCCCGAGGTGCCCGGCAGACAGTGGCACAGGTACGAGCCGACGCGATCCACGCAATGGCCGCCAAACTGGCAGGGATTCGACTCGCACTCGTCGATCTGGGTCTGGCAGAGGAACCCGGTGAAGCCGGGGTCGCAGACACACTTGAAGGAGTTGTCGCCGTCGATGCATTTGCCGCGATGGCACGGATTCGAGTCGCAGTCGTTGATGTTGATCTCGCAGGAGAAGCCCGTGTAGCCGGGGGGGCACTTGCACGTGTAGCCGGCGATCGAGTCGTGGCAGATGCCGTTGTTGCGGCACGGCTGCGATTGGCAGTCATCGATGTTGATCTGGCAGCGGGTGCCGGTGAAGCCGAGCGCACACGTACATTTGAAGCCGTTAATCATGTCCTGGCACNCTTGAAGCCGTTGATCATGTCCTGGCACTTGCCGTCGTTCAGGCANTTTGAAGCCGTTAATCATGTCCTGGCACTTGCCGTCGTTCAGGCAGGGGTTCGACTCGCACTCGTCGATGTCGATCTCGCACTGGGTGCCAGTGAAGCCGGGCATGCAGACGCACCGGAAGGTGCCCGGGTCGTCCAGGCAGCTGCCCTCGTTCTGGCACGGATGCGACTCGCACTCGTTGATGTTGGTCTCGCAGCGCGGCCCCGTGAAGCCCTGCGAGCAGTTGCACATGAACGAGCCGGGCGTGTTCACGCAGATGCCGTTGTGCTCGCACGGGAAGCCCTGCTCGCACTCGTCAATGTCCACCGAGCAGTCCACCCCCTTGAAGCCGGTGGCGCACGAGCACGTGTACGACCCGTTGATGGGGCTGGTGTCGCAGATGGCGTCCGAGTGGCACGGATTCGAGGTGCACGCATCGTCCAGGTGGCACAGCAGACCCGTCTTGCCCGGTATGCACCGGCAATAGAACGAGCCCACGCCATCGATGCACGTCGCCCCGTGGAAACAGGGCGCGTCCACGCAATCGTCGATGTTCTCGCTGCAGTCCGGCCCCTCCCAGCCGTTCACACAGATACACGAGTACGAGCCGTGCGAATTGGTGCAGGTGGCCCCGTTCTGGCACACCGACGGTCTGCAACAACAACAACAACACAATTGGTGATTTATGTTTATGGTGAAGGCGGCAGTGGAAAACTCACCTGAGAGCACATTCGTCCACGTCCTTTTGGCACAGTTCGCCGGTCAGATTCGGCGGGCAGCTGCAACGATACGAGTTGATGCCGTCGATGCACGTGCCGCCGTTCTGGCACAGATTGCCGGGGCAGTCGTCGATGTTCTCCTCGCAGTTCTTGCCCTGGTAGCCTGCAATGGGAAAGCACAGCAAAGTGGTTGTTGAATTAACAAAGCTCGTAGCCAAAGATGACGGTAATTGCACTGCCTTTTATGAGATAATCGCGGTGAGCGCGCAATTGGCTGCTTAGCCAACTCGCACAGCCAACGCACAAATATGGCGCGGCCGAGTGTNTCGCACAGGCAACGCACAAATATGGCGCGGCCGAGTGTTGGTGATTTTCTTTGGATTTTCAATTAAATCATCCAAAAATAGTGATAATTCGTGCGCGTCGGCTATGGCTATGGTGAGGGTAGCCTTACCGCCGCGNAATAATTCGTGCGCGTCGAATGGCTATGGTGAGGGTAGCCTTACCGCCGCGNGTGATTTTCTTTGGATTTTCAATTAAATCATCCAAAAATAGTAATAATTCGTGCGCGTCGAATGGCTATGGTGAGGGTAGCCTTACCGCCGCGGAGTCAACGATCCTGTGAGGAATTCGCCTGTGGGCTTTGGCTTTGGACATTCTCTCACGCCTTCAATCACGCAACGAACGGTGCGCAAATTTGGGGCCTAATTGATGTAGAAAATGCGCTCCAGATTCCTACAACGCCGATCGGGCGGCTAAGTCAATCATTATTAAAGCTTTTTGATATATGGTATTTAAATTGTCGTACAACAACTGCATCAACGGGGGAAAAACGAATGTATACTTGTACATGGTTGGAGGCAACTCGTTGCTAAGACGAACCAAGCATTACTCATGCTTATGCTAAACGCTTGGACAAAGTCCAATTCAATTCAACTCAGCCTAATTTCCATAACGATGTGCTTTTCGTTTTTGCACGCTATATTCCAAAAAAAATTCTAATGTTTCAAAGAAATTCCAACAACAACGATTGCAAACGAACGCAGGCCCGCTGTGTGAACACAAAAACACACATGTTCGAATCTCAGTTCTGTGCATTTTTTTTTGCAGCTGTGTTACACATGCTTTGCCCAGCAAGAGTGAACGAGATGGAGGATCTACACATAACTGACTACCTGGACAATGAGAAAACCAAATTATTCAGCCGACTGCATTAAAGTCGGAGAGCACACAGCCCAAGCACTACAATGCAATTCAGCACTTCAGCAAGAGAGAGTGTCAATGTATGCTCTCAATAACGTCCGACCGGTTTTCCGAAGACCGGCTTGCCTCTCAGCGCACAGCATACAACTTGGCATGGTGGTCATTCTTTTCTCTTTGGTTCATTAATGTTGCGAGAGCAGCATTATAGAAGCTTATCGAGTCTCTCCGATTTGAGCGAACAAAATGTATGATCAACGACACGGCGACTATAAACAAGTCCGGAGGCTATAAAAACACCATTAAAGACAAGCTTTGCCATGCTAATGCTGAGCCTTTGCACGGCGAGAAGGAGTTGCCAAAGAAGAAACGCTGACTAAAGCAGCTCTCGAAAGAATAAGGAGAAGTCTTGGTAGGCAATAAAATAACAAACAAAAAAATCAGGGATAAAAAACTACAAGAAATACCAGGAAAATGTTCGAAGAGAAGTAAAGTGAGAAGTGGTTTTTTCGTTTTGTTTGGGGAGACGAACGTGGAGAGAGAAGAAGGTAACAATAACAGCATGGGCAAGAAAAACATAAACAATTCAAACACATCAAAACATGACGGAGAGAAGAGAAGCATAAAAAGACAACAACCGAACCGAACTGAACTGAACCGAGCGACAACAACAACAAACGACGTCGTCTACTGAGGCTTGGTTTGGGCTTTAAATATTCTTTCCCACGGTTTTTGGTCGTTCATTCGTACGCTTCGGCCGACCTGCCTGTGAGCGTTGCGCGCGCGCTCTCTCTCTCTCTCTGTCGCTACCACGATAGCTTCGGCTTGGGTTTGTCTGCTTGCTAGCTGGCTCAGTCGCTCGCACGGGGTGTTCGTTCGTTTCGTTTGCCACTCGATCGAGTTTTGTGTTTGTTTGGACGATCGGTCGGTTGCTCGCTGGTGACGGACTTCTTTTGCTTCGTTTTCTTTTGTTGTTGCTTTCTTCGTCTTTTGAGACGTTGTCGTTGTTGTTGTTGTTGGTGGCGGTGGTTGTTTTTTATAGTCACCGTTGTCGTTCATTGCGCTTTAAACTGCTTCGTTGAGCAATACACACACAAGTTTGCAGAGCGTACACGCCCTCCTCTACCGCCACCGCCCCCAACATACCTTTCCAACATCATCAATAAAATTCACAAAAAAAAAAACAGTACATATAAAAATTTATGAACACACATGCATTGTGTGTGTGTGTGTGTTGGTGATCTTTAAGATTTGCTTTTAAAAGAATCGTATTATGTATGGTCGGGGGCTTTAGGCGGCACGGCAAACCAGGCGTATTTACAATGTTAATATCGCCGCAGTTTTCGAGTTTCAGTNAAACCAGGCGTATTTACACTGTTAATATCGCCGCAGTTTTCGAGTTTCAGTCGTTGTTGTTGTTGTTGGTTTTTTCATTGCTTGTGCCTCAAACGTCTTGGACGCCGACAACGACCAACTAGTTGTCGTCGTCGTCGTTGTTGTTGTTGTTGTTCTTGTGGTTGTCATCAATATGAATCTCATGTCCGTCCCTTCGCAACTCCACACGCCGTGAATTTGGTTTAACGATTCCAACATTTTATGGGAACAAAATGGAGAGCTGCTGGTGGACTTTTCAGCGGTGGGGAAGTAGAGCAAGTGGTTTAGAAGGATTTCACATTCAAATGTAACATTTTCATATATACGAACGAAACTGGTCTGTACGAAAAAGTTGCTTGCCACGCCGTAACTCAAAAGNAAACGAAACTGGTCTGTACTAAAAAGTTGCTTGCCACGCCGTAACTCAAAAGCACCCAAATTGAAATCGCCGCCTTTCAAACCCATGAAGATGAATACAAAAACAACAATCAGTTAGTCGCCCCCAACANATCAAACCCATGAAGATGAATACAATGAATACAAAAACAACAATCAGTTAGTCGCCCCCAACAACACACACACACGCTATGAAGCACATGACCACCAGCGATCGACTTCAAGCACTCCTCCTTGTCTTCTTCTTTGTGTGATCCCAAAAGCAAAAAACCATACCCCCTACCAAATGCCATGATTGCCTGGCCGAATCAAAAATTTTGATACCGATTTTATGCTTCGCCTTACCGGGGAGCTTCATGCAAACGCAACAACAAACCAGATGCACACGAAACACCAACAACAAGACCCCCATCTCTTCGGGCTATGCAAAGAACCACCACTCGAGTTAAGAGGCGCTATAAAGCTCTTCTTCTTCAGGTTGTTCGGCTGTTCGGTCGTCTTCACCATTGCCTACTCAAAATGCATGAACTCTCGCACACTCACTCTCTCACTCTCTAGGTGGCTGATCTTGTCGTCTTGTGTTTAGCATTTAATAACACCAGCGCTCCAATCTGACGCCTCTGTGCATTTTTCGTTTGCTCTTGGAGCTCTTCGTTCCGAACAAGTTCTGCTGCTTCGTCTTCTTGGTGGTGTTGTTCTTCTTTTTCTTCAACAACATGTGAACAGCATCCGGAATTGACTTCTAAAAAACAAATTACTTACACAGCTACTCCTATGAAATTTCTTTCGTTTCGCTTTTATTTTGTTTTTGTCATCAGAGAACTCAAATTTGAGCAGATGCTGTTGTTGGTGCTATGGTTGCTTTCCCTACTCCACTTTAACGAAACGATTTTCCACAAAATCAACATGTGTTCAGCAGGCCTTAGTTACACACTTCTGCTGGAAAAGGTGGTCGCACCATCCTAAGTCTCATCTTCTGTTGCTGCCGCCGCTTCATCATCTCTGTGTTGATTGTTTATTGATGCGCGAGTGCGAGACTGCTCTGGGAACCTAGTCACTTAGTAACCTTAACCTCAAGAGCATGTGTGCCGAAGTGGGGCGTTCAGAATGTAACGTCTTCGAGCAATATTGAATATTTTTTCTTTTTCCGTTGTTATTTCCTTTCAAATCGAAATTATACTTCATTACTAACAACAAACAAAACAGCAAACGAACGCATTTTTACATGTTGTTTTTTCTTGTTCTTCTTCTTACTCCGCCACTCGTACGATAATTTCTTCAACTTCCTTAGGTTCAGTGAACCGGTAACAACAAAAACCGCAAAGCTCAAAATGTTCCTCTAACTAAAAAGTATAGCAAATATTTTGTATGTAGCGGCAAACACATATCCACTCTACAATGCGAACGACCATTCACTGCGTATGTGTGTGACATTTTTTGTCATTGACAAATTATGCGCGAGTACATGTTTTCGTATGTGCATTCTCTGCTTACTCACCCACCCAGTCAGTTTNTCAAAACTCAGTACTCAGTTTCACACTCCATCAAAAGACCGTTCTNTCTTTGCCTTGTGAGTGAATGAAGCAAATTTGCAAACATTGCAAAAGCGTATAGTCGCGCTCTTACTGTAAGGAAAGCTTTCATTTCTTTGGACTGGAGTTGATAAGGAATTTCTAAGTGGCGANCGCGCTCTTACTCTAAGGAAAGCTTTCATTTCTTTGCACTGGAGTTGATAAGGAATTTCTAAGTGGCGAGTGTGAAAGCCAGAGCGTCAGGGAGAGCAAGCGCACACACAGCAATTAATCATAGTTCGACGTTGCGTAGGCGTTTTGGAGTTTTTCCTTTTTGTGTCAGCGTGTGGGTGTTTTTGGGGATCTTAAAATGAAAAACCTTTCAATAGCTGAGGGTGTTGACTGACCAAATTCGCGAAGAGGTTGGGCAAATGCGCTTGCAAGAGGGTCATTGGAAAACGCAGAGCGATCACTTCCATGTGTTGCTGGAAGATCGCGCGACACGGAACCGAAATTCTTGAGCGAAATTTGCACTTACTGTAAGCAGTGTAATGGCGATTCAAGAGAGGCTGTAACAATGATTTATTATAGCACAAAAGGAATTTAAATCAATTGGCCAAACAATTTTTGCATGGAATGGGGTGGGGGAGCTAAGCAAGAGGATGGTGTTGACCCCAACAACAACAACAACAAGAGCAGTTGAAATTATGAGACATTCACAGCAACGGCAAACAGATGTTGAACCTCCAATGTAGGCAACCAGCGAGCTGCAACCAACTCCACGGTAATTGCAACGTTGGGCTACTGTGCAACAGCAACAACAACATCAATAAGCTTAATTAGAAAGCGAGCACAAATACCACAGAGAAGTCCCCTTTTTGCAGCAAGGAAATTCAATTGCAAAGGGGACAACTTTTTAGACGATCGGTCCGCTCCGCTCCCCTCAACGGCACCATCGCCACCGTTTACGGAACAAACAACGCCATACAAATGGCGAATTAGCATAAAATAAGCGCAAATGGAAGTTTATAGCACCATGGATGCTGGACGTGCTGCTCGGCTGGCTGTGGTCGAGGAAGGGGCTTCGGGCTGAGCATGGCAGGCAGCGGCGTGTAATTTCAAATGAAGTTTTTGAGAAATTGCCAGTGAACATGCAGTTTTGTTGTAATCTTTGTACGGGTTGATTTTGTTGTTGCTGCGGCTGCCGTTAAATGCAATTGCAATTTTGTTGTTGTTTTAAGTTTGTCATTTATGGTATCCGCGAGCCTCCGTCGGTCGACACTGTTCGTTTAATACGTTCGTTTAATTAATTGAATTGAAACGAATTGAGAGCGTTTGTGCGAAGAGAGCGAGATGGGGGCGCGAAATGATTACAGCGGCGGGTAATTGCCAATGAGTGTATGAGTGACGACAATTTGGTGCTCTTGCACTTGTCTCACAGCTGTACTATTAGAATTTCAATGCATTACACACTGGGTTGTTGTTGTCGTTGGTACCGCCTTCGCGACTTTGCTGANGTTAGAATTTCAATGCATTGCATACTGTCGTTGGTACCGCCTTCGCGACTTTGCTGAAATAACAGGGTGCGGTCTCAATCAAACAACTTTTATACTCAACTCAATGCAAGGCAATGCGGATCTTGTTGTGAGCACAAGCAGTGCACGCAAATTTCGAAAATGTTCGTGTTTATGAGAGTTAAGCACCGCTGTACTACCATAGTACCAGAGAGTAAAGCACCGCTGTACCAAATCATGAGAGAAAATGTTGTGAGCATTGTAAATTTGAAATGTCAAATTTGCGGTGCAGTAAAACAGAGCAGTCAAATTCCATCGAAATAACGAACACGAATCTTATTATACTGCGGAAAAAAAAGTATGAAACGAAATCCCTTAACGATATTCAACTAGAGTGGTCAACTGTTTTGAGTTTTGCGCCCAGGCTCAGTTCGGGGTAATTGCAAACGAACCTCAGGGCCTCGGGGTGAATCGCATGGCGATCGGTGATCGTTGCAATCGCTTTATGGGGCGACCGCACACAACAAGCCAACAACAACAAGAGATGTCAAATCGGGTCCAATCTCGTTGGGCCCGAAAGAGAGGCGCTGACTACGACTACGATTGCGCGTCGACGAAACACCCTCGGGCCATCACGAGCACGCTCTCGAATGAATAATGTACAACGATCCAAGTTGTTACTCATTTTCTTGTGTTTCGGTGCGAAATTGCGAAAAAAATATGCGCCGAAACATGTGAAACAACCACAAGAAGAAACAAATAAAGCAATGTAAATGTTGTGTCGAAAGTATTTTTGGATAATATGGGCCATGCCATGAGTATGAAAAGGGCATCACGATTTCGTGGGCGAGGAGAAGACGTCGAGCGAGCGCGTTCGTATTCCTTGGCGAGGGGTCAGTTGGCGGGTGACGTCGCTTGGGAAGCGTACGGAGACATGTTTGGGTAATTTCCATAATTTGCGGCAAACGCAATTGCATTTTGCGGCCGGGCGAAAATCAATTTTGATCTTCAATTTGATCTTGAAATTGCGATTGCAATGATGGCAAATTGCGGCGGATGCCACCAATCCACCGGCCATAGAACCAAACCATGCAAGAGAAAGGCTTCGTTGGCTGCCACTCTCGTCTCGTAATGATGGGAACAAAGCGATGGCTTCTGCCTTTCTGTTTTCCGCCTCATTACCGGCGATGATGAGTTGCGACTTGTGGGCCGGCGGCTACAATGCTGCAACAGCACATACCAATACCGATACCCCCATCTCACCGAAAAAAATTGAAAATGAAATTCAATTCGTCGTCGTAATGCGAGGAACAGTACGTAACGCCCTAAGGAGATCATGCCGACGACGTCGCAAGAAGTTCTCGCCACATTCATGCTTTGACCGAGACTCGACCAGGGAATGGGAAAATTCCATTTTGCAAATTTTGGCCCATTTCAGCATAACATTCAATGCAAAGCACCTCCATGCACACAAAACTTATAATGCTACTCATGTAGACGGTCCCCTTGGCCAGGCATAACAAAATCACAATGTCCCATAGGTGAAGATCTACGCGATCTTGTCGGGCTTTTAAAGACTCCTCGAAGTCGTCTTCTCCCTTCTCCGGCGTCGTCTCTTGTGGTGAGTTTAAAAGTCTTGAGCTTTGGCGCGTGCATCACGATATCTCATCAGCCGCTCAGATTTACCTTCCTACTTGGGTTGCCTTCGAGACCCGCGCTCAGTGCCAGGTAGGCAACGACTGCCTATGACAGCGACGTACCGTCGAGGTTATGGGGTGATGGAATTATAAATGATCTCCAGTGCGAGCTTCTACGGTTGGCTTGGCTTTATTTTGAAGCCGCTGTCTCGGCGAATGCAAATGACATCGCCTTATCGGACTTAATTAAGAGAACACAGCAGAGACGCCGAGCAGCTGAGAACGATAGAGGCTCTGATTGATTACGATTCCGAGAACTTTCGAGGTTGTGGGTGTTCCGTGGAGGCAGTAGAGATGAACGCGATTTTGATTTTTCGCTTAAGCGAAAACTGTTTTTTGAGCTTACTTTTTAAGTGTTTTCACATTTGACACTCTTAATCCCTCCCTNGAGCGTTTTTACATTTGACACTCTTAATCCCTCCCTCCCTGGTGCAACTAATTCTCATGCAATGGCAAATCTCCTTCGTAATAACTCAATTAGACGACTTCATCATCACGCTTGACGATGAGCCCCATTGGGGCTTTGTAATTCGAGTGCTATTTCACGCCGCCGCTTGCNCGCTTGACGATGAGCCCCATTGGGGCTCTGTAATTCGAGTGCTATTTCACGCCGCCGCTTGCTTGTGGCATTGGCATTTTCGACCATTCGGCCGCCTCGAAAATGAATTATGATGGCGAAACCAGTTTCGATGCACCCAACCGAACCAGGTGCATTCTAATTGCAACGGGGCCACCCCAAACCCCACCCCTGCCAAGCTTAGAACGTAAATCGCAACCGGATCACCGGGGCTTAGAGCAAAGACGTGCGCTACTTACCAGCTGGGCATTTGCATTCGTATGTCAGACCGTTCGATTGGCGACAGCTACCGCCGTTCTGGCAGGGCGACGGCGAGCACGGCATGTACTTGGATTCGCAGTTCTTGCCCGTGTAACCGGCGGGGCACATACATCTGCAACGAGAGATAGAGATTATTAATACCCGATCATTAAGGAGGAAATGAGAATCATTCTAAGGCTACGTGGAAATAGAGTATTCGTGTTGTTGTTGTCGTGGGGCCACCAGTGAAATCTTAATGACAGCATGACGTGTCAGGGGACGGCCCCAAAGCCGGCCACTGATGATGATGGCCATTGCGCCAGAGCTTCCGGTTGGCCCGAGGGATGCTTCAGTGACAAGGAGCGGCATTTGAAATTTATGGAATTCAAATGCAAAACCCCAAGCAGCGAGTCTAACGACCCGGCGATTGAGCAGAAGATCCCATGGTCTGGCTATCGGTAATTACATGGCCGTCTTGGGTGGGGGGGGCAAAACGATCATGCTCAAGTTGAAGGTGCAATGTTGAGAGCCATTTCTACTGTGCTTTACAAACAGTGGCAGGTTGATCTTCTGCTCGAACTTTGTTATGGTCGTTGTTGTTGTTGTTGTTACGTGTTCTTCGTGCCCACCGGTCGTCGGTCGTGGCGCGATCGTCAACAGTCACTCACTTGTCGTTGGTTCGTCTCGTTCGTTGTTGAGTGAATGAAAAATTGCTACCTGTTGGCAGTCCAGAGCACCCAATGATAGCCTTCCATCGCAGCCGACAAGTGATTTGCCAAAGACCAGCCACGAGATGCGCCGATTACGGGGCTGCTTTGTTTTCTTTCGATTTTTAGATAATTAGAGAGCTTTTCTACGGTGTTCGGTTCGGGGTTGCCAACCGCATGGCAGATCAAAGCGTTGGCCTTTTGCTCGACTACGCGGTTGTGTTTCAGTTTAAAAGAGGCCATTCTCAGGTCTCGAGGTGTCATAACACAACAACAACAACCGCCTCAAACAACACAAAGCAATGGCACTCTACGTTTGAGTGGGGCTCAACGGAAAAAATCAATAAAGGCCAACAAAGGGCCTGGGATGCATGGAGCGAAGATGCTCGACGGCGGGTCCAAAAGGCCAACGGTTTTTCAACTCCAAGAGTTGAGAGTTGGGAACCGACAACCAAATTGAAATAGAACACACCTTAAGCTCGGTG
>JXPZ01004133.1:0-14716 GCA_001014575.1 Themira minor
GAGTCAACGCCAACCACGGTACGAAGAGTCAACGTGAGAGAAGCGAAGACACCGAAGCAACGGAAGGAACCAACTGAAGAACAGGGAGTTGTAATTTTGCACAGAGTGCAAGGTGGGGGAGAATGTTCGGAGTAAAAAGAGCTCTCTGGAGGAGCTAATTAATATTCTTTAAAGTTTGTAATTACGCACGAACCTACTGTTTCTATATTAACATTAACAATGTAAATGATTGGTTCGTTCGACTAAACAATTATTATGGAGATTTATGTTGATGTTTTCATTGTATAAAAGGCACCCCCAATGTCCCAGATATTTCGCCAACCGACCTAGACTTTTAATAGTCGTGATGAGCTGTACACTTTTGGGAAGTTTGGTTATAAAAATTATCTACCTAGGATAACCTTATTTATCTTACGATTTTGGCATCTTGATTTTCACGTCATACCACAATAAATTTTTTTAACAACATATTTAACTACAAATTCTTCATTTCTTATTCACTCACACATAGCGGATAACATTGTTACCAAGACTTTCGAGTTCCTCTTTTAGGTCTGGAAAGTGAAGATTTTTTAAATTAATTATTTTAATTTTAGTAATTTAATTTTAGTTTTAAATTATTATTTATTTATTTATTAATTTACTATCACATCACATGAATTTTACAATCTTACAATAAACAATTTTTGAGATATTACTAAATTTATGTATTACAAACATAGGGCATTTCTGAGCATCATACCAAGTACTCTCAGTTTGCCAAACTTTGTTTTACATTTTTCAAGTGCAGGGACTGGTTCAAAGAAGATTTTCCAATTGTTTCTCATTGGAAATGTTGTTATCCTCCAGTTTTCTGTAAACTTCTTCGCCCTTTTGTGATTTGAGACAATTATCGCAAAATTAAGAAGACAGGACGTAGTCAACTTTCCACAATATATTGCTCTCCATATTTTTGAATATCTGTAAATTGCCAAAGTCTTCCGAAATTTCAGAAGTAATGGGCAGATTTAAAGTCGGAACTGAGTTCAATTTTAAATATTTAATTGCCACAAAATGAGGTTCAAAGTGATTATCACATAAGGGTATGGTAATAATTTTGATAGACTTTTTCATATAAATCACACTGCGAAAGCCAAAGTCGCAAAGTTGTTTATTTTTAGGAAAGCGAAATATACGGAATATTGCTCTAGAGCAATTTTCACAGTAAATATCTTTCTCTGTCTTCTACGATCTATTAATTGTTGTATACCCTTACAAAGTAACGGTCAAGATTTGTGTTAATAAATTATTAACACTCATTTGTATCACAATCATACATTCTTGCATTCGAGTACATATAGGAACAACACTTTTTTATGACCCGCTATACCTCAAACACACACTGTCTTTCATTATGGCATAATTTAATTGATATTTCGTATTTCAACAAAGTGTTGCGTACGGTCTCCTTAAATAAGAGACGTTATATAGCGCAACGATCAAGCACAAACTTGCATGAGAGTGCAGAGAATAATTGTGAGCAAATCATATAAACATGCATACATATACACATGTGCACTAACAAAAAACCACCATCACGGAGGGGGACAGCACAAATTAAAAAGAGATCAACAACAGTTCTCAGGCAAAGCACATTTTGTTGTTATAATCTGAGCACGAGCAAAGCCTGTTACCCAAAGTCAACTACGACGCAATCGCAACGTAACGTGTGCTCAGAGCTCTGTGCTAAGGTGAATAAGGCAGGCAAGAGAAAATTTCTCTATGAATTAATTGCTCTGTGATGATAGGTGTCAAAACCCCTAACCATACATATATTGAGATTGTAACTTCAACTGTTCAATGGGTCTCTAATTCCACAAATAGAATGGCATCGAGACTGGACATTATTATATGGTGAGCTCGTCTATCTTTTTCTTGAACGTGATAAATCTCTTGTCGTATTGGCTGCTAATTCCCATGCTTCAAAGAATGAGGGATGCTATGATGACTCTTTCTTCGCAACTACGTTCACTCTTCGCTCCTTTGTGAAAAAAGAACCGCAAATATTAAAATTATATTATTCACATTAATATTCTCTTTATATTGATTGTTTTGTATTTATTGATTATGCTTTTGTGTAATGTTTACAAATTTATTGATTCAATTATTTTATTGAATATATTGTTAAAAATAAACTTATAATAAGAGCGAATGATGAAAATGTAATTGAGTTTGAAGAACCTGAAATAGGTTCTATTATAGTAATTCTGTTGTTTACTTCTGGATAAACATATTCATATTGTTTAAGATATTGGATTAGAGCTTCTTTATCATTAAGCTTCATTCGAATAGGAATGCTGCTATTAAGCTCTCGAAGAACATGTCCATCCCCACCATTGAATAAAAACGATGTGACAACTATATTGTACATCTGATTCATTTTCAATTCTTCATATGCTGGCACCTCACATTCAGAACAACGAACCTTCACGGATGTTACTCGGTGTCCTTCTTCCCTGGTATAGTCATATATTGCCTGGATACCGGACATTTGTAAGAAACCGCCGTTAGAGTCGAATAATCGAATGGTTGCAGAAAGCTCGAGAGATTTTAAAAGAGTTTCCCCAGAAACTTTGGAAACATACAAATCATTGTCAAACGGTAAAACGGTATATATATCGTTTTTAGTTATTGAACCATCGGACCGTTTTTCGATTGAAGAACGTATGCCTACAAAATAATATCAATAGATTTAAATTTAAAAATGCATATCTTTCAAATTTAATTTACCTCCTCCACCTATTATAGCAATAGACGCATCAGTCCAATAAAGACCTCCAAAACCTTCAATAACTCTTGCATGTACCATCGAATCAGCTATTAAGTTTCCCAAATTGCATTCTGTAGTACGACAAATACTAGAACTTCCCTCCAAATGTACTTTTGTATAGCCAACAACACTCGTCTCTAGCGCTGTAATATTTGGTCGATATACTTCTAATAATTGTAAAACATCACTTTCTCGAGGAATAGAAGAATTGAGTAATATAGGAGTTCCATCCAATTCAATTAAATCGCCATTTTCATCAAACTATTAATATACACTTGTTTTAATATTCTCGCGTGTAGTATAAAGATTTTAATGTTTATACCTCTAGATGGAGTTTTCCTAAGTATTTGGTATATGCAAATGCTTGTACAACTGGAACTGGTTTTCCACTAGGTTGCTCAATATAAGTGGGATAAGGACCGTCAATGCGCTCTGAATCGGGTTGATCACCATTATAAAGAAAAGTGTTTGTATGGCCACCAATGACCACATCTACATCAGGACATCCAAATGCGATTTCTTGGTCTTTTTGGTAACCTGAATGTCCAAGAGCGATGATAATTTGAACACCATGGCTTTTTAAAATTGCCGCTTCGGAACTGACATAAAAAATTAGAGCAATTATTCAAGAGTAAATTAAAACAAATAAATGTGTACTATCATCGGACGGACCGACGCTTTGATGGGGACATCATTGAGAGGATGATAATTAAGTATTATATAGAATAGAATATTAATATGAACAAGTAATTATAAGTTTAAATTATTGACATTATTATATAAATCAATTTAATGGCTTTAAAAGAATATCTTACTTTATAGCTTCGATCTCAGGATAGAACTCAACATCATTTGCAACGGTTAATTTTTTGGTGTCTGGTGTCAAGTATCCTATAATTCCAATTTTAGTTCCCTTAACATTTAAAATCGTTGACCGCACCAGCTGCTTTGCATTTAGCATTTCGGGAACTTTTGCTAGGTCAAGGTTACACGCTAGAACTGGGAAATCGACTTCATTAAGGAATGGAATCAATCCTTCAACATTCTCGTCAAATTCGTGATTCCCTAATGACTGAAGAAAGGACGAACATATTTATAATGTAATGACCATTTTTATCTAAGTCATACAATTGCATCAGGTTTAAGTATGTTTAAAAAAGCAGCTGTTATATTATCCTTAAATACTGTAAACCAAGCTGTTCCAGTATATGTGTCCCCAGCATTAAGATACAAAACCGGAGAGCCTCCATTTTGTGCTTCCGATCGATACTTTCGTACTCTGAAATTGTATACCAATTAGTTTAATGTCTTATTCAATAAACATGTCCATAACAAAGACTTACACATGTGCAACTCGCGCAAATCCACCATAACATTTATTAGAGTTTGATTCTTCATCGGTACACTTTCCGCCGTTAACACTGGTCTGCTCAAAACGTGCATGCATATCATTATTATGTAAAATTATAAACTCAGTTCCAACATTTTTTTGTACAGGACTAGCAGGTATTCCAAAGACCAGTGAGCAATACAAAATTAATAATGTTGTTGTATTCATCTTTAATTTGCTAAAAATTTTAATTTTGACGTATTTAAAGTTTTTGTAAAATATTATGTAATGCTGGTTTATTTGGTGAATCCCTACAAGTTGTCAAGATATTTCAAATTCGAATGCATTTGAATAGGTATCCAAGACTTGGTGGCAGATCGACCAAATAGACAATGACCGGTCTGCTTGAATCTGACCGTCTAAAGTACTGGTTCATATCATAATCCGAAAAAACGTTTAACTTGGATTCATGTGCAAACAAACCTTGACCCCCAGACGCACGGTAGTTTTGTCATTTTTTTTCTCCTCTTTACATCTCATTCGTTGCTTGAGCTATGCATAAAGCTTTTAGCATAATTGGTGTGACAGATTTATTGCCCCCTCGCTCCCTCACACCATGCATTTCGCTTTATTGAGTTGAGTTCTGCTTGCATCGCAGTTCACTTTGGGTACCACCCCGGCTCGTGCTCAAAAACATAACAACAAAATGTTCTTATTAATTTTGTCTGTATCGTGCTGTCGGCCTCGCAGGTGGTAGTTTTTGTTAATGCACGTATGTACATGTATGTATGTTTCTGCACTCTCATTCAAGTATGTGTATATTATGTCCCTCATTCATGGATACCGTAGGCAACACGTTGTTGAAATGTGAAATATCAGATAAATAAAGTTTAAATAAATTTTGCGGTTTCGAGACAGGGGAACATCCATTTCGATTGACGGCGTAGTCTGGAGTCTCTATGTATCGTTTTCTCTGTGTCACTACACATGTAATGACAAATTAGTTTGCACCAATGTTAGTAGTATGCTCCAATGTGTCCTTTCACTGTGTTTTTTTTTTCATTTTTCAAAAAAATTAAAGATTTTTTACCTCGTGTATGGCTTAAAGTTGATATGATTTGCTCACAAATATTCTGTACCAACCCAAGGAGGACAATACTTCCGCCATATGAAATCTCATTATATGTACTTGTGATACAAATTTTATCGGAATTTTCTTCTACACCCAAACACTTTTTCCCCAATCACTCTCCCCTAATAAATGCCATTTTTCCTTTACAAACAAATTGATGACCACCTTTACTTACTCAATGTTCGATTTCCCAGAAGGCAGTTATCATTTACTTTTATACATTCCAGTGGAGTGGTATATTCACTTTACTATTACACAGATACACACATAAATTCAGAGATGGAGTCACTGCATATTAATATAGTATATATAATGTGAACAAGGATCACCTCCTGAGTGGATTTAGCCCTGTTTGTCTGCCTGTCTGTTTTAATTCAATTTGCAGTTTAGTTAGAGCGCACTCCTTTGTATTAATGCTTTAGTTTATTCAACTTCATATTAAGAATCATTTTGCAGACTTTGTTTAGAGCGTGGTATCCCTTTTCAGTAAAATTGCCTGCCAACTGACAGATTATAGTAAAGTATGTCCAATTAATCAAAACGTTTCATAAAATGGATTTCTTAAAGTATTTAAAACTTTACATATTTTTAATATTTTATGTTTAATACTATAGTCAACAATTACTATGGTTAAAAAAAAAAAAAAAAAAAAAAAAAAAAAAAAAAAAAACTTAAAAGATTACTTCCGTTACCTCCACGTTTCTTAATGATAAAAACTAAACTGGCGACTAGTAAAAATTATATTATAAATATGCATTGTTGTATGTTCACTTCCAAAAGCAGTTCTCCTAATTTGTTTATTTATACAGAATTACTTTGTTAATTTAACTTTGATTTTCATTGAAAAATATTTTGTAACAATAGTAGATAGGGAAATTTAATTTAAACCAGCATATTTATATACTTACATGCAAACAAGATTAATTTTTGTACATTAGTTTATATATGGATATCCAAAATGTTTATTTTTATTCACACAATGTTTATGTAAGAAGAATTCAAAATGTAATACTCACATGTGCATTAAGATTAATTTGAAAAACTTTTTCAAGATCACATGAAATTATATAGTTATCATTAAATATGATAACAATGATTAGATTGAATATTCTTTCAACAATAATTACTATATTACAGTTGGGAACTATAAAAGCCAATCTTGTTTAACAGTGTATTTCTGAAAAATGTATATACATATCTTATTTTTAAGGGAAATTTAATGCTTCTAAGCCCTTACACTTAAAAAAAACACATAATTTAAGTCCACATTTTCAAAAAAAAAAAAAAANAACCATTTATAAATATGTACAAAAATCTCATATAAAGTACTCCATATTAACTTTAACCAGCGATCAACTTTATGAAACAGGAATTTGAAGTAATGAGATAGTGAAATGATAATTTAGGGCTTGGTCATACGAGCTTAGGTTTTATTACTATTGAAACGTGTTTTCCTAATTTGGATCGGATTCTGACTGAGCACATGATTGTCGAGCGATAACAATTAATTCAGATTTTTATCAATAGCAAACTTTATTTATTCTGATCCACTTTGACGTGACACTTTTTTAAGACCCGCTACACCTTAAACACACCCTACCTTTATTATGGCATAATTTTACTGATATTTCGTATATCAACAAAGTGTTGTGTACGGTCACCAAAAATGACGGTGCAGAGAATAACTTTAAGCAAATCATATAAACATGCTTATGTCGAAGGATGAGCCGGTGAGGTCTCGGATTCACGCAAGTGTTCGTCACTCATGATTATTATTGTATTAAGCACAGCAAGTCTTCTGGTGTCCTATTCGATCAACGACTCAAAACTGAATGCCTGGCTCGCCAGTCGTTGTTCTACATTCTCCTTCTTCACTTTATTCATTCTTGTGTTTCACAACATCAACAAGGCCTTTAATCATTTCATGAGAATTCACTTAACCATACACCCATAGGCTACAACGCAATTGTCATATTGCTGCATGTTTGTTCTTGTTTGATCTTGTACGACACCAGACGCCATGCTCACTAGAGTCATACTCTAATGATGCTCTTTACTCATAACAGTGTTCTCTCTTTATTAACAGTATGTTAACATACTTGCACACTGTTAAGCTGATCCACGACACATACATACACATCCATGAACATACATGCACCAACAAAATCTACCACCACCGAAGCCGACAGCACGATCCAGAGAAAATAAAAAGAGAACATCAACAGTTCTAAAGTCCAAGCTAATTTGGTTGTTATAATCTGAGCGAAAAGTATGGTGTGTGGGTGCGAGGTGCAATGAATCTGTCGCACCAAGTGTGCTAAGAGCCCTGTGCTACGGTGAATAAAGCGATAAAGCGCAAACAACGATTCCATTCGTAAAGAGGAGAATTAAAATGACTATACCTCAGTTTGGGCTCAAGTGGTACCTAGAGGGACCTAGACGAACTAAACACTTTAGGGTAAAACAAATTTGCTCTATTTATTATTTGCTCTGTGATTATACCTGAAGGCAGGTTAGTATGGTTGAAGTTTTTATTCGCTTTTCAAAATGTAATGCGCTTGATAAAGTCTTCAAAAATCTTGAATTTAATCCTATTTTCTAGGAGGAAGTGCGATATCTGATATATAGATTAGTGAAGATCTGACGGATACAAGAGTAATAGAGCAGTAATTTGTTTCAAACATTTATTTAGTAAAGGTAATAGGGCTTTTCACATTTTGCTGCTTTATTACACGCTGATTCAATGTGCTTCTCGAACAGTAGCATGGTTGCCAAAAGGACTGCAAAATTTTGTAGGTAAATTGCAAAATTCAATTAGTTTAGTTTATATGTGAGATCTCCATGACATATAAAAACAAAGAGGAATCCAAAATTGGGGATGACTGTACCAATGCTCTTGATTTAGGCATTATTGTAATCGATCATTTTCATTATACTGAATTTTTTTTTTAAATCCAGAGCAAT
This sequence comes from Themira minor, assembly GCA_001014575.1. Classification (NCBI taxonomy): domain Eukaryota; kingdom Metazoa; phylum Arthropoda; class Insecta; order Diptera; family Sepsidae; genus Themira; species Themira minor. The sequence goes on from JXPZ01004133.1 coordinate 8,236, forward strand.
GTTACTGTCCGTGGCACGCAGGATTCTCACAAGAAGGTATAGCTGTTACAGAGGAATTGAGAGCAGTTAATATCAGTATCCATACTCACATGTCTAAATACATATGTACGTGCACTAAAAATATCAACTGCAAGCAGAGCAAACTGTGTTTCCTTACATTAAGGCAAGTTACATTGTCACGACAAGTGCAGTTATCACTTTGCCTGAAAACAACATTACTTTCAGGTTGAACTTTCAAGAGTAGGTGTCTTCATTTTCAGCGGTAACACTTGTCTTTCTAAGCGTCGCTTTTTTGTCTAAAACTTGCATTATATCTTAGCCTCTAGTTAGATATAAAATAAAATAATTCATATTTAGAATTCTATGATTCCATTCTATTATTAATTGAAAATATATATGGATACAATACATGGTCTACGGTAGAGCTCCACTTGATGGTGAAGTGCTCATTGGGATTAAGAATTGGATTCAACATACTGTATGCTTGCAGTTGATATTTTTAGTGCACGTACATATGTATTTAGACATGTGAGTGTATAGATACTGATATTAACTGCTCTCAATTCCTCTGTAACAGTCCCATGAAAGTATTGTCCCTCATATGAACTTTCATGCAACACTTTGCTGAAATATGGTTTTTGAAATATGTTTTCCTGGATAATTTCTCCATCAACATTAATTTGAGGTAGTGTGAATTTATATTAAGGGAACCACAATAGTGTGTTCTCTCTCATATCAACTCTCATGCAAGTATTAACTCATAACAAATATCAAAAAGTTATGAAACGAAAACTAAATTTTGTGCGCTGTGCTGCCCACTAAATGATAAAGCCGGTTATTACCTCTCCTTGAAACGAATGTTCTATTTGCATGCATGGTTTCATGATGATAACCTTATTCAGGATTGGAAAATGACCAAAACGTAACATTGAAAGTCCGTACGTCAACCTAATAAACATAGTAATATTTTGCCTAAACATAAATATTCTTATGTTCATTATGGTCCGCTTATTAATTTGAATAGATTTTGAAGTGCTTCAAAATCGTGAAAGAAAATTGTCTTCAATATTTATTTTCTTTTTAATATTTGGGAAAACGAAAGAAACTACTTAAAATGAAAGTTCATTCGAATTACAATAATACTAATTTAGTTAAAAGTGCATCACTTTTATGTGACTCTTATTTTATATCATTTATATTAATAGTAGTTATCATTATTAGTAATGGACTTATAATTACAAAATTTTTAAGTCAATATAAGTCATTGGAAAATGTTTATAACTTAAATCAAATTGAAGAAGTAATTTTACTTGATAACGCCTATGAATCGGAAGTACAAAACAAATCGTGTAGTTATTGGGATTGTACGAATTTATATCGTTGCAGTCTTTCTGGACTAACAGTTTATGTTTATCCTCTTTCTGAATTTGTCGATGCGAATGGAATAAATGCAAATTCTTTAAGCAGTGAATATTTTGATATTATCAAAAGCATTGTGGAGAGCCCATATTACACGCCAAATCCAAATGATGCTTGTTTACTTATGCCCAGTATAGACCTATTAAGTGCAAATACTATAAAAAATGTGACTTTAATCAATAAGGCGTTAGGCTCATTGGAATACTGGGATAGAGGTGAAAATCACATATTATTCAACATGATACCCGGTAATTTCCGGAACGACGATTCACATGAAGAAATTAAAATTGATCGTGCTATTGTTCTTGGAGCAGGATTTGATAGTTGGACATATAGGCGTGGTTATGACGTCTCTATTCCTTTTTGGAGTGCAGATCATCATAAACCGAAATTGAAAGTGATCCGGGAATTTGATAGTCAGTATTTGCTGACATTTACCCATGAATCCAAGTTATCACAGCATTACAATGTAATGAAGAATATTGCAATGGAAAATCCGACAAAAGTACTCTTTCTTAAAAATTGTAATGAAGGAAAATGCAATGTTTTAGCACCTTATAAGCATTATGAATATCCGAGCACTCTGGCAAAAAGCACTTTTTGTTTTATATCTCCAAGAGAAAAACGATCTCCCGATTTGCTTCACATAATGGCTCATAAGTGCATACCTGTAATGTTAGATAATGACTACGTACTGCCCTTTGAAGAAGTTATAGACTGGTCATTAATTTCACTCCGAATACAAGATTCGGAGCTGCATACATTGATAAACGTTTTGAAAAATGTTACCAAAGACAAAATTTGGGAAATGCAAACTCAAATCAGTTGGTTGTACGAACAATATTTTAAAGATATGAATTCAATTGTTATGGCAGCTTTCGAAATAATAGAAAGCAGAATTTTTCCTCACCATGCTCGCACAAAACATCAATGGAATTCAGAAGATATCGGGGATCATATTTCATACAATCCATTGTTTTTGCCGATAATTCCGCCGAGATCACATGGTTTCACAGCTGTAATATTGACGTATGATCGTTTGGATAGTTTGAATTCTCTCATACACCAACTGTCCCATGTACCATCTCTACAAAGTATTCTCGTTGTATGGAACAATCAAAAGAAGACTCCTCCAAATAGTAAGGCTTATTTTCAAACCTTTTTGCTCCCTATTTCACAGTATTAATTTTCATTAGTTTCCCAATTTTCAAATTCCAATAAGCCGATCCAAATTATTCAAACACTCGCTAACAAATTATCGAATCGGTTCTACCCATACCCGCAAATTCAAACTGAAGCAGTCCTAACCATTGACGATGACATCGTTATGCTTACAGCGGATGAATTAGAATTCGGGTAGGTTTTAACATAACGATTAAGCAAGATCTTAAAATATTATGTTTACAAAACTGAACGCAGCTTATTTTTATTTTTAGGTACGAGGTATGGCGTGAATTTCCTGATAGAATAGTCGGATTTCCGAGCCGCGTGAATATTTGGAACAATGAAACTAAACGTTGGATATATGAATCCGAATGGACAAATCAAGTGTCTATGGTTTTGACGGGAGCTGCATTTCATCACAAAATTTGGAACCACATGTACACATTTTCTATGCCCGGTGATATTAAGGAATGGGTGGATCTTCATATGAATTGTGAAGATATTGCAATGAACTTTCTAGTATCCAATATTACAAAAAAACCACCTATTAAAGTGACGCCTCGAAAAAAATTTAAGTGCCCAGAATGTACAAACACTGAAATGATTTCTGCCGATTTAAACCATATGCGGGAACGCTCTAACTGTATTGACAGATTTGCACATGTATATGGCTACATGCCTCTTCGTAGTGTAGAATTTCGGGCTGATCCTGTTCTTTTCAAAGATAGTTTTCCCGATAAACTTAAACGTTTTAATGATATAGGAAGCCTTTAAACTGTTTTAGTAAATGCCATGTGCATATACATTTCAAAATAACTGATATTAAAAAATTGGGATATAACCCTTGTTAAGCACATACTACATATTGAACCAGCACATATTGTTGAAATGTGGTCAATGCTGACACCATTAGACAAAATTACCAAATATGAAAACAAAATAAAAAATTTAGCATGTTTAGGTTGCTGCTATGATGCCGTAACACATCTAGTACAAACTTTAAGGTCCTTGTGGATGACTGTGTTTCGTACGTACCACTGTGCATGGCACATATTTCTCAGAGTCATAAGATAAATATTTCATTGGATGACTGTGTTTCGTACGTACCAATGTGCATGGCACATATATCTCAGAGTCATAAGATAAATATTTCATTGGTCTTGGTCAAAATTATTACCGCAATACATCAATAAAAAAGTTGCAATTCAAATTTAAGACTAAATCAATGCATCAATTATCAATATTTCAATATTTTTTATAAAAAGTCATGTAATTCATAAAGTGTTTACCCAACTTTCATTTAATCCATTGATGCAGATGTAATGCAATGTACAATACAATATACAACACACATTTTTAAACAGCACATTTTATATGTTGAATTAGCCATTGTATTCCTCCTGTTAGTCCCTCACCAGAAATCGCGCTTGTAGATATTATATTCCAGGGAATTTTCTCAATATTACTTAATTCTAATGCTAATAGAAGATGCATTAAATAACGTATAAAAATAAATCTTAAATATAGTATACCTGAAGCTATTTTAATAGAGGTTATTGCATTATGTAAATCCTTTTTATTGCAAACCAAAAGTAGTGGAATACAGCGATTCCTTAAATCCTGATGATTTATGATTTCAAATAATTCTTCTTGGGCTACAACTAAAGTTTAGTCATTATATTTATGTTAATTCCATTTTTATAAGAAAGGGTTCTCACCTAATCGCATTTTATCACTTGAATCAATAACATATATTATACCATGACAATTTTTCAGGTTGTGTTCCCATAAATTTCGGTAACATAGAGAACCAGACATATCGATTGCTGTTAATACCGCATTTTTAACTAAAATTATTTCAAATATTTAATAAAATGTAAAGTTTATTTATTGTCTGAAGACATGTACCTGGCAATTCTTCAACTGTAAAACCAATAGTTGGGATGGCGATAAAGTTTTGACCATTTGCATTTTTTAAACTACGGATTATAGTTGATTTACCGGTATTATTAAGGCCAATAACTAAAACACTAATTTTTTTCTTTTTTATTTTAAAGATTTCCGTAAATTTACTTATTATTTTCATTATCGACGAATATAGAGAGATTTAAGCGGTGTTGTTGTATTTTTACTTCAAATTCGATCCAGTTGCCATAGCAGCATGCTCTACAACAAGTTGTGTAATGCAAACAAATCGAATTTAATTCCATTCAGTATTATAAGCTTTACATGACAAGCACTCGAAGAGTAAGTATCGCATGTCCGCTGTATAAGAATGCCTTACTAAAGAAAGCTAGACAAAGATTAATTTAAGCCACAGACCTTCTGGCACAGACGATCTACTAGCGGATAGCAGTTTAAATGTGAACAATACATATACTTTGGAATTCAGCCATACCCAGCAGTACCATCTGGCCTTTAAGGGTCGCCCTGTTAACCTGAAATTGAATTAATGATAGTCAAGGGGTGTTTGATTCATTATTTCGAGATATTATACCTCCAAATGAATTGGAAAATAATCGTTCCTCTATCAGAATTTGGATTCAAATGTTGAAAAGATAGGTCCGGGCACAATTTAATTGAATTTTTGATCAGCTATTTTGACAAGCCGTTCAACTATGCTCCATGAAACCTTTCGTTCTGGTGTTTCAATACCATATTTCAACAAGGTGTTGTATGGTCTACACTAAATGAGGGAAATTATATAGCGCCACACAAGGAAAAGAAAAGTTTTAATTTTTATTAATTTTTTTAAAGAAATATAGTGATTGGCTAGCTTCTTCTCAGAAAAAAGTAGACAATTAAAAAAATTAAAATTTTAAATCATTTATCTATAAATCATTTTAATATAACTCCTTTCTCATTTTCTCGACATTCTTCATATTACAGCTCAATCAACGACCCAATATCCTATATCCCTTATATCCGCCATTGTTCGTCAATGATAATATTTCCCAGAAGTCATATTTGAATAAATTTTTTAATTTTTTTACATTATTCTTCTTCGAACAGTAAATGAAGAACTGTAAATGAACAAGAAGAAATCGGGTTTAGCCTTTCTATTTCACAATCGGTACAGCAGATATGGTTGAGAGAGACAAAAAGGAGAACAAAACAAACGAATATTCTATATTTAGAATCGTACACACTATCTGTTGTGTCTTTGTATCGCTTACACAGCTTGTCAAAAAATAAATTTTGCGAAGCGGAGAAGGGAAAACCAACTATATAGATATATAAGAGACAGCAAGGGCTAAGGTTTCTATTTGTTATTTGCTCTATGATGGTAGTTAATTTACATTCGCAACTTTTTTTTCTCTTAAGAATATTTCGTTAATATGAACTGTATGTAACAAATTAATTAACGAAATCGTTGGTACCATGTTCCAGCATTTTCATTGGCCTTTACAGTATTACCCATATAACTTGTATGTGAAGTTGAAGTATGTACAAAACACAAATATTTTCGGTAGCGGAATTCGTAAGTTTATTTATATTATTTGAATTAAATAACTTAAACAGTGAACTTTGACGACTCAGTGTTAAAGAATAAGGGTTGGGCATCTTCAATTAAATATATATGTTTATATACACTCATGGTAAGAAAAATAGGTGTGAGTACAGTTGTCTATGGAAACCAGCCTTATTTTTTGGTATCTTTGAAAGTTTGTATTTTATTGTTATTGATTAGGTACCTTATTTAAATATATAAATTCTATAAATTTTTTNGTAAAAGAACTGTATTTAAAGTGGATTTATTCCAATAGTGGAGGAAAACGACGTGGCCACAATATTAGGTGTATTGGGTTCAGTAAGAATTTTTTAAAGGTATGAATAAGCAAAGCACACATATATTCTAGTATTCGTTATTTTGAAAATTGGACCTATACCATACCAG